>JAVKOQ010000687.1:0-18608 GCA_031835245.1 Balamuthia mandrillaris
TTGATGGCAGCAACAGTACACATGAGTGAAGATATCGCTTTTCCTCTTGTTCTGTTTCTTCCCAAAATTTTGCGTTGAGGCCCGCCAAATCTACCCTCAAATGTTACCCCTCAGTACTCAATCTGAGTTCTATATGTTCACAATGGACGGCGAGAAGGGGCTGAACGGTGATGGTAGCTTCATATCCTTGCAATGCTGTCAATCTGATGATGTTCAGCCCTGCCTCTGTCTGGCCTTGCGAATATTGCACCGCCACAAGCAACAAGGAAGAGGGAGAAGGATCAGTAATGAAATGTTGGCCATACACCAATCCTGCTGAAAGTTCCAAGGATAGCTCAAGTTCCAAGGGACCATCAGGTGGAGAAGCCAGAAGAAGAGGAAGGGTCAGATAGCTTGTTGCAGAAGGGACCTCAAGATGAGTGGATGAAATGTCCCATGATACCACAGGAAGGTTGTTGCAGTCACAGGATGGTCCTGTGCATAGGATGAAGTACACCTCAGTGGCAGCATCATCTTTGCTGCCTGTTGTTCCAAGCAGGTGAAAGAGCACTTCAGTTCCTCCATGGTACCTTGGAGAAGTACATGGCCACCACTGATGGTGACGTTTATGTCATATGCTCTGATCATCTCTATGGAAAAGATAACAACTTGGATTAGCAACCAATAACAAGTTCAATGCTCTCACCTTTGTTATTAATCACACAGCTGTTAATGAGAAAAATATTTTCAAACTTCTAATCCACTTCACAGATGTAAAGTGGCTCTACAGAGCAAAAACTGTGTTCAACCATCATGAAGCAACAGGGATGAGAGAGAAACAAACATACACAAATGCTAACAAACCTTTATTACCTCCAACACCACAAGTCAAATCTCTAAATTCCAAGTTTGTTATCTCCAATTTGCTGTTTTCATCAATGGCGAGTTCATGGGCAAGAACAAAGCCGCCATTGGTGCCTCAAATGAGGAGGTCTTGAATGACTACATTGATTGGGGTGAGGTTGCCAAGGAGGAACAGAACAACAATGGCTTCACATTCCATAATCAAATGGTTGAACATGAGGTTGAAGGACTCAGAGTGACTCCACTGAAGGCTGAAACAAGCAAATAGGCCATCACCTCCTGAACCAGTATAGTTACTATCATATGGCGTGATCTCGGTCTGATCGATAGGATGACATCACCCAGCCAATCAATGGAATCTCTAAGTATTGTGTTACCATGGGAGAAGGGAAAAGGGGGAAAAAGGAGAGAATAACAAAATTAGAGAGAGAAACTGTACACATGAAGCAGGTCTTTCTAATAAAAGCAAACCAAGAACCACCCCAATCTTATCTCTCCTTTGTGAGTGTTGTGTGAGAGAGAGGGATTGGCACGACCCAAGGCTGGGTTGTGAGATTACCAAGAATGACAGGGCGTTTGCCTCCTTTTTCCCACCACCCTCTTGTTTGTCAGAATGAATCAGGTAAAAAAGGAATCAAGAAACATCAGCACAACCTGTAAGCCATACTTCTAATGATGTTGGTAATCTCAGTCATGGCATACTGTTGTGCAGAAGGACATATTCATCAAATGCCTCTACTCCTTCTGTGCTGTGGCCAAAGTGAAAACAGGTGAGATGAAAACTGGTGAGAAGGAGATGTTGACAAACACTTCACATCTATATGGTTTGTTGTTGTACAAGCTATTTTGAAGCCAGCACTTCAGGACAAAGCTGCATCACACAGAATCCTTGTGACAACCCTTTTGCAAGAGAGGAATGCTAATACTACAAATGTCAAGGTGTGTCCTGTCATGTTGCTTGGCTAATTGTTTGTATGTCGGTATATTGTGTTTTTCTAGCTTTTTAAGGATTAGTGGTATTTAAAGGTTTCATATATAGTTACCAAGCTGCTTACAACAAACTTCTTTTTTAAACAACAATGTCCATTGTGAGCTCTCCCAGGGTTAATCAACAAAAAAATAAAAGCATCCATATCAATTTATAGAAATACATTTTTTGGTCAAGTTTTGGTTTATTGAGGCAGCAAATTTGCAATACTTTATAAAATTGTATCAGAAGCTAGAGCAGCTTCATCAGAGAAAAGTCTTCTCTTCATCATTCTCTTCTCTTCACTTTTCTTCATTGCTCTTTTCTTTTTTCTTAATTGTTCTCTTCTCTTCTCTTCTTTCATGTCTTTTTTAGCTTGACTTTTCTTTGTCTCTGTCTCTATATCTATAAAACAAAGAGGGTTGAGCAAAAAGAGACATGAGAAAAGAGAAGATGTTTTATTCACTTCCAAGCAATAGTGAAATCTACATTATTCATAGCTGTGATAAGAAGTGAAGAATAAGAAGACATAGGATCTAGACTAATGTAATATGGTTCACTCAAACTGCTACAACGATTGTGCTCTTGCTCATAAAAATGACCAGGAATAACATTTTCAGGAGTTCCACAATACACTATGACTAAAGTCTTTAAAGCCAGGGGAATCTTGGCTTGGCTTCCTCCCATACATGGCACACATGTTATGTAGGCCAATGTGTTTGGAGAATCATAAGACACACAGCAATATGAAGGCGAGTAATGGTTAACAGTTTTCGGAACTTTGGCTGTTAAAACGTCACCCTCAGAACCTTAAAATAAATTAGAAAAGAAACGAGCCATAAAGCGAGAGAGAGAGAGAGAAGGAGAGAGCAGCACCTGATGGGATGAATACAAAATTTGAGGAAAGCTCCCACTCCGTCCGGTTAGTAGCAGTACTGAAGGTACTTTTTCGTCTAACTTCTCCAGGTTGGATTGGCCCTGTGTGCTCCCACAATACGTCCTCAAAGCTGAGCAACCATTGGTTTTTGCTAAGCCGGAAAGAATACTCAAAGTTCGGAGGTAGCACAGGGATGGTATACAAGACCGTGTTCTGCAGAGGAGCATAGGGGCTACCGCTACCTGCTTCGTCCACAAACAACAGGAACCCGCTGTCATATTGGGAGTTTTTATTGATTATTGAAACTGTCAAATAGTGGGCTTCTTGCCCCATCGCATCTCCGAGAAGCAAGAAACCAAGCAGGACCGAGCAGGCTAGCGGCCAAGGGCTCGCCATTTTTCTGTGCGTCTGCAGAACTTCTGTCTGTTCAAGAACTTCTTTCGTTGGAACACGTCCGGCCACGAAAAAGAAAGATGCGTGCCAAAGATGCATCAATCCCAGGCCACGCGTCTTTTATAGTTAATGATGCATCTTCTTTCGTTGTCCGGCCACGAAAAAGAAGGACGCGTGCCAAAGATGCATTCCAATAAGCATTGAGGGAAGGATGTGCTTGTTGTACTTTCTTTTCCTGTTACGCTTTCTCCGGGCTTGCCGTCAAACAACACTGTCTTGCACACCCCCTTCCGCAATCATGAGGCCACCGTTCCCATGGCTGGTTGCCATCGTACTTTTGCTGTTTTTGGGGGACACCATTCACGGTGTTCATGCCGTCCCGGTAGCCTCTGCCGCTCCGCTCTTCCGTTTTGTCAACCACCTCAACCAGCTGGTGTGGGTGGTAGTCTTTCAAAGAGTGGACAACGTGGACTATGCTTACGTGCGCGCTTGGTTGGTGAGTTCTGTGGGAGCCCAAGGAGGCAGCCTCACCATTCCGCAGGTGCTTGGAAATGACCTCAATGTAACCGCCCAACACGACGCTACAACTGCCCACACCAATAGCCCGGCTCGAAACAACGGAGGAGCGTTTGTGGTACGCGTGGAAGACTCGGGTGGATTCTCGCTGTATCCCAACTCCAGTTAGTACCTGCCACACCTTGGCATTTCTCCTGCTCCTTATTCGGCTTTTGTTTTCCGTCTAGCACTGACCATGTCTTTGTTACCACTGCTATCTCATTTTTGGCTAGCATCTGGGAAAACGCTTCTGTTGAATGTGTTGGACAATTCGAAGAAATGGGACATTAAGTTCCTTCTGAGCAAGGCCGACAGCACGGTCGTCCCTACAGCCATCACTAGTTGGGCAGGCGACCGTAAACCAAGTGTTCGTATTGCAAGTGGTCTCTCACTGCGGACGCACAGAAGAAGCTAACCTTGCGCGCGCTCTCTCTCTCTCTCTCTCTTTCTTTTCTCTGTGCGGCAGGATATGATCAACATCTCGCTGCCTTATAACATCTTTTTTGTGGCGGTGTACTTGACAGAGAGCCAAGTCCCAAAGCAGGGCGACAACATCCCCTTCTCATCGCTTGACCTGCACTTCGTCAGGGATGTGTACACCCATGCAGGTCAGGAGCCTGTGGTGGACCTTGTGTACTACGAAGATAGTTGGTACCTGAATGTGAGCAACAGTTATTGCGCCCAGCAGCAAGAGTGCAAAGCTTGCCTTGAGGAAGGCAACACTCCGTGTGGATGGTGTGCAACCACCCAAATGTGCGTGATAGCGTTGTTTCACCTCTGATGGCAAAATGCATTTGACTTATCACTACTACCTTCTAGATGCGCTGGGACCGTCTCGTCGTTCATGTGTCCAGCTGCGCAATGGATTACTGGAACTTCGGACAATTGTCGCCCTGGTCCCAGTTGTGAGGTGGCATGCGTACACGGCTCCTGTCCTACTGACCCTAAGGAATGCGTTTGTGATCCAGGATATGCAGGAGCAAGCTGCGATACACGTAGGCGCCTCCCTTCCTTTCGTCATCACTAATGGAAGTAGTTAATGCGCTATTACCATCACTTGGTGGTTTTTTGCTGCTGCAGCTGTCTGCGACCCACAGTGTATGCATGGCATGTGCACTGCTCCTAATCGCTGCACATGTGACGCCGGGTGGAAAGGAGATCAGTGTTCTGATGGTGAGTTAGAATCCGAGATCATAACTCCTACAACTGACCATTTAACTGTTCATTGTGTAGCCATCTGCAGCCAGGACTGTGGCCATGGACATTGCAGCGCACCTGATAAGTGTACTTGTGATAGTGGCTGGCAAGGCCCTGACTGTTCTCAAGGTATAACTCATTCCTCATGCCTCTTTCATCACATCTCACATTGACATTGTGGTGGATACCTCATATCATATTTTATTCTGTTTTTATTGTTGTTGGTGGTGGTGGTGCTGTTGTTGTTCTTCTTCTTCATCTACTTCTTTTCTTCAACAGTGAAATGTAATGTGGATTGTGACCACGGGATTTGCACAACGCCAAATGGAGTGTGTCAGTGCGAGGATGGTTGGCTGGGTGATGCATGCAATATTCATCGCAGCGTGGAGACTATCAATCTCATCGCCATCATAATGGGTTTCATTCTGCCCTGGCTCCTGACTATTTTCCTCACTTGTTGTGGTCTGCTTTTTAAAGGCATGTCCACTGTCGGCTGGTCCGCGGCGTTGGTGTGTACCTGTTGTGTTTTTTTTTCAATCCATCATGTTGCTTACCATATGTGATGATTACTTTTGTAGAAACTGTTGATGTTCTTGCAGCTGTTTGCTCTTCCTCTGACAGTGAATCGTCCCTTTCAAAAGGCCACTCAGGGCATCTATGATAAATGGAACATTGTTCTTTTCGCACACTCTTCTTCAGCACAAGAGCTGTCCTTTCTACACTTTGGAAACAACTTGGCCCTCAAGGCCATGGTCGTTTTGTTGATCATAGTGCTCTTGCTGCTTGTTCGCTTAATCCCCCGGTTCAGAGGTAACCTTTGCGGCATAAAAGCACAGTTCACGCCACACTAACCACGCCATTTCTTTCATGAAAGGGATCGCTATTGGTCCCAAAGTGCTGCGATCAGAGGGATTATGGTTAGTAGCGGTGAAGGCCACCGCCATCCCGCTTGTGAGCTCACTGCTTGTAGGAACAATCGATCTTTATTACAATGTGAGCCAGACCGGTAGCATCATATACACCACTATCCTTAGTACCTTTGTAATCATTTCGGTAAACAGTTTTACTCTCGCTCCACAACCACATCTCTCCTCTCTCTCTCTCTCTCTCTCTCTCTCTCTCGGTTCGTGAAACACTCATTTTTCTATTTCAGCTGCTTGCAGTGGATATTTTTTGGGCTTATCCCAGGATTAAACATTATGCGACCATCGCTCCTGCTGGCTTGGGCTGGAAAAGCTTTGCACGCTTGCGTTGTGGTAAACGACCAGATGAACCCCAAAAGTCGCAGAACAGAGGTTATTGCCCATTCGTTGGTGTGTTGTTGAATCCAAAGCCTTCCACGAACGACCGGTTGGAGGAACCCAATTGCATGGTCAGATATGAGGACGTTGGTACGAGAGCTCTAATGGCGAAACCAAATCAGAGTTGTTTTTATTCACTCTTATTCATTTTTGCTCAGAGGACATTGATGCGACAGGCCGTTTCTTTGCTACCTACGGAACACTGGTGGAGGGATTCACGAGCTACAAGACAGGCTTCAGAGGTTATTTCGCTCATCGCTTTGGTCTCATCCAGCTTCACTACATGGTAGGTTATCTCTTTGCCTACCTAGCATCAACTAACCCAAACGATTCTTCCGCGTTCTTCTTCGCCCTAGGTTTTGTTTACCGTTGTCAGCATTGCCTTTTGGAGATCAGAGTGGGCTATCATAGCTTTGCTCGCACTTCAATGCGGCTATCTCTTCTTCGTTTGCCTGGTAATGCCCTGCACAACTTATGCTAGCTTTTGGGTGGAGGTGTTGCAATCGTTGACGCTCATCACGGAGATGGCCTTAGTGTTTGTGTTCATTGGTAACCCGCAGTTTCCCCTTTTGCTGGTGATATCGCTGCTTCCCATAGTTATGATGCTGGTTTGTTTGGTGTTGGTGCCCTTGATCGCTTCCTTCATTCACTTCAAGCAGGAAGACGATGGACTCTACCTTCCGATCAACGACCCTCCCTCCAGCGAAGAATAGCATCCAGTTCTTGACTAGTATTTTTGCAAACACCGCAGCAACAGCCACCACCATCACCTTCAGCAGCAATACCACTGGATGATCTTCCCTTGTAATATTTCAAAAAAAAAAAACCAAAAGTACATCGTCAGTTAAAAAGAAAAAACACAAAAGGGTTCTGGTGGTGTTGGGAAGTGGAAACTTAAGGGGACAGAGAACCGAAGGAGTTGCAGAGCTCACGTTTGCCACCTCCCCTGTTGTGTCGAATCTTGGCAGGACAAAATTCGTGTCGACTAACTTAGATTTTGTCGACTGACTTTCCCGCCAAAAAAAATCGTACGTTAAAATGAAAAACATTAAATAGAATTATTTTTTGAAACAAAAAAATAGAGAAAATAAAAATGATATTAGAAGAGGAGACCAAAGCGGCGGTGATTGCAGCGTCTAGGGTAGGCACGGGCACTCGGGCTTTTCTGTGGATGAGGAAAGCAGCTGGAAGAGAGGAAGAGAAAGTACAAAAAAAAACACCAACTAAAATAGTGGGATGCAAAAACTCCAGTTCGTAATTGTATTGGGAAGGTTAGGATTGATGTACGAGAGCAAAGAAGGGAGAAGCATAGAGAGAGGGACTAGTGATAGGAAAGAGAAGAACACAGAATAAAAATAAGCCAACAAGAAAAGAGGCCACCACCGCTATTTTTGATGAAACAAAAATAAGTTAATTATGAACAAAGAAAAAGAAAAAGAAAAAAGAAACAGAAAGGAGAAACGAAATGACGAAAGAAAGAGAAAGAAAAAGACACAAATAAGAATTGAAGATACAGAACTACACAAAAGGAGAGTACGTACTTCGTTTATGAGGATGGTCTGGTATTTCATCTACTTGAGGGAAACCCATAAAGTTACAAAAGGCGTGTGCCAGGAAGGGAGCAATGATATGGCCTGTAGTGAGGAATGTTAACGAAACGTCCTAAGGAGGCAACGTAACCAAAGAATAAGACAAGAACAGATTAATCCTACCAGTGCGAAGAAAGAGAAAGGCGGAATAGCACCCAAACACGGTCGTGTAGAACAGCTGGAACACTAGTTTTTTTTAAAAAAAAAACAATACAAAGTGAGCGAGAGAGAGAGAGAGAGAGAGAGAGAAGCAGAAGAACTACATACAAACTTCCATCCATGCGTTGTGCAGATCCTCACCTGTCTTGTGGAGGTGTTGAATGATATGGTGCAAATGTGCCACCCCAAAGAAGAACGGGGAGAGAAAGATGGTGGTTGACCAATGGAAACCTCCACAAATGAGCAGAGGGCACATGCAGGAACGAAACACCCATTCCTCCGTAAACGGACCCTTTGTGTTGGCCAAATAACAATCCAGCAAAGAGTACAGAAAGAAAGAAACGATAAGAAAGAAACGACAAGAAAGAAAGAAACTAAGAATTGGCAGGAAAGAAAGAAAGAAAGAAGGAAAGAAAGAAAGAAAGAAAGAAAGAAAGAAAGAAAGAAAGAAAGAAAGAAAGAAAGAAAGAAAGAAAGAAGAAAGAAAGAAAGAAAGAAAGAAACGACAAGAAAGAAACGACAAGAAGAAAGAAAGAAACAAGAAAGAAAGAAACGACAAGAAAGAAAGCAACGACAAGAAGAAAAGAAAGAAAGCAACGACAAGAAAGAAACGACAAGAAAGAAACGGCAAGAAAGAAACGAAAAGAAACGACAAGAAACGACAAGAAACGACAAGAAAGCAAGAAAGAAGAGCGAAAACAAACCACAATGTAGTTCCTCCAAAAGGAAAGCTCGGTGAAGTTTTTGCTCAACCAGAGGGTAAAGCCGTTGGCAGAGCCCCAAGGGTTATCGTAGTACAACATCACCAACGGACCCAAAAAGAGGATCATCGTGAGCAACAACGGCAACGTAGCGGCCTGTTTTGTTTTGTTTGTTCCCGATCGATCATAGGTGAGGTTGGTAGAAGACGTGGAGAGAAAAAATAACATGGATGGAAAAGACACCCACTTGAATCAAAGCTTCACCATGAACGCCCATCCAATAGAGTACCGAAAATAAATCTTGCGACTGCCCCAAAAGCTTTTTGTCAACAAAACTGAAAGAGAAAAAGAAGAAGAAGACCAACCGCAGCCCAGAACCAAAGATAAACCACGCTCGTCGCACAGACCAACCCCACGCTCATGAACCGGCGTTTGATTTGGACGGGGTCGTCCCGGTTCAAGGTGCGCGCCTTCGGCCACAAGTACAAGCTCCCCACGAACCAAACCGTCAGCAAGGCGCAGCTGAAGACAGCCCCAAAGGCGTTCACCTGGAACAGCGCCTCCTGTTGTTGTTGTTCCTCTGCCATCTCGTTCTCTCCACACGGCACAACAGAAGCTGCAGTAAACGAGCAACAATCGTGCAGTATTTGACCTGTAAATCTCATATTTTTTTTTGCAGACCGAATGACAATTTTTTTCCAGGAAATGATTCAGCTTCAACCAGAGACAAAACAGACAAGGAAGCACAAAGTGACTGCAAACATAAAGAGAACACAAAAAAAAAAAAAGAAGGAATAATAGAAAAAGAAGAAAAAGAACAAAAAGAGAAAAAAGAATAACAAGAAAAACCAAAAAAAAAAAAATAAAAGGTCAAAGAGGTGTTTTTTTTTCGCTATGTGCATAAATAGAGATTTTTTCTGATATAGCCTCTCTGCACGGGTTTCTTGGTTTTTTTCAGCAAAGTCTCAAAAAAATTGCTTCTTACGCAACATCCGCTGTGGTGTAGTTGGCAACATTGGTGGCTCTCACCCACCCGCCCCGGGTTCGATTCCCGGCAGCGGAATTCCTCTTTTTATTTTTTCCTTTCATGTTTTTTATTCGATCTTTTTTGGATCGAAGTAAGGTGTTGCGAACAGGAAGTACAGGGGAAGGAAGGTGTTGAATGCGCCTTTGTTGGTGTGGGCCAGGGGAGTGGGGTTAGTTGAGGGGCTCATCTTCATCGGGGCGGACAAAGTGCACATCGCGCAAGAAACCAAGGGCGGTGGAATACACTCTTGGCGATCCATCAACGTTGAAGCCTGTTGGAGCTGTGGCGACGCACCTCCGTGCTACATTGGCGTGGCCAGCAAGTGGAAGCTCTTTGGCAAAAGCCTTTGAATACCATCGTCGTAAAGATGTCTGCCAAGTGGAGGAAGAAAAGAAGAAGCGGGGAAGATAAATGGGGTTTTTTTTTTGCTTATTATTCGCGACGACATGAAAAAAGAAAACCTAAATCCGTGACGACACGAGACTTTGGGTAATAAAAAAATAACCACAGCCAACCAAAGATGGGAGGAGAGAGCGCCAGCTTGTTGTGCGTAACGCCGAACGGGGAGGTGTTGATGGACTGGGCGGACCCCGGTTGTTGTGGGGTGGAGGAGGAGGAGGAGAACGACGCTAGTGTCCTGCCCTTCGCAAAGCTGCCAGAGGTGATTGTGGGAGCAGAAACATCCGCGGCCAGGCAGGGGGATGAAGATGCTGCCACCGCCACCACCAGGCTTGCTCCCGGTGCCCTGCTTGCCTCGCTCTTTCCCCATCTGGAAGAAAGCAAACGATTGGAACTGGCTGAAAGCGCTTCGCTTCTTGGCTCTTTCCTTCGCCCGCCATTTCTCAAGTTTGTTTGTTTTTTTGAAACACTCTTTTTCTTTAAAGCAGTTCTAATCTTCGCATGTGGCCAGGGACCAACATGCATCGAAAGCTACTTTTTATGTGCTTCGCCCGTTCCCTTCTTCCTATTTGCAAACGAGTGCTTCGTCTTCTTCATCTTCTCCGCTGCGTTGGACTGAGGTGGAGCAGCTTATCCAACGCTTCGAGGAGCATCGGGTGTTGCTTTGTCCGTTGAGTTTGCAGCTTCTTCGCTGGTTGCAGCGGTTCTCTAGCTCGGGTTCGTTCCTTCTCGTTTCTCTGTTTTCGCTTCCGTATGGTTCTTTTTCTTCTTCATTCTTCATTTCTTCATTTTCTTCTGTTTCATCTCTTCGTTTTTCTTCTTTCCATCTCCTTCATGTCTCCTCTTCGCTCTTCTTTTTCATCTCTTCGTGTTCTTCTTCTTCTTCTTCTGCTTCATGTCTTCTCTTTGTTCTGTCGTTTTGCTTTTTTAATGTCTTCCTTCTCTTTTTGTCTTGTTCTCTTTCTTCGTATCTTCTGACAAACCTTGTTGTTTGCAGATGACTTTGGAGGCTTCGTGAAGCATTGTCTGGAGCGAAGCAATCTGCTGAACGATGTAAATGAGCGCATGTTGGTTGGCGTGCAAATGGAGCTGGAGTACGCGCCAAACATGCTCGTTGTCCCCATTCTTTCAAACACTCTTCCGCCTTTTGATTCCACCAACTTGGTATCTTCCTTTGCCATCCTCTGTTCTTCCTTTCTCTCCATTTCTGTTCATTCTTCATATAGTCTCGAAGGACAACTTGGTCTTATCTGTTCTGCTTCAAATTGCAGGTGATGTTTCTAACAAAAACCGAGTGCCTGATAGTTGATCCTGGAGCGTCGCTCTCTGCAGGCGCTCCTCACTTTTTGCGGCTGTTGGACGAGTTTGTGTTCAATACTTCCTCTTCTTTACCACCGCGAAAGCTGCACATCTTCCTTACCCACCACCACAAAGATCATTGGGAAGGTTTAGTAGCCTTGTCACAATTGGCCTCTTCTTCCTCTCCGTCAAACCAACGATTTACTGTATATGCCCACACAAAGACATTCCAACGATTAGAAAGACTGCTGCCCTCCCTAGAGGGAGCACAAGCTCTCGACTTGTTCACTAACCCCCAAAAGTGGAAACTCGTTTCCATCACCTCCAACGATCAAATTTGTTTATCTCCCTCATCTGCTCAAGAGGACGGACAAGGGCTGGTGCTGGACATTCTACAAGCGGAAGGACATACGGACGGTCACTTGGTGCTGTGGGAGAGCAAAGGACGAACTCTCATCGCCGGAGATCATATCGTGGGGCAAGGCTCAGCCAGCCTGGACGCAGTGGGCGGTGGCGACATGGCTCAATACCTCGCCACGACGCGGTTTTTGATGTCCCTGGCGCCGAGGCTGGCAGTTCCGGCCCATGGGCCGCCTTCCTATCGATGCGTCGCATTGTTGAAGGAATACTTACGGCATCGCCAAGCCAGGGAAGATGCTATAGTGTCCAGCATTCAGGTTTGACTTTTTTTTGTTGTTACACTCCTCGTTCTCTCATCACTTTTCTTTCAGTTTCTCTCGTGAAGTTCTCTCACTCTCTCGCTCTCTCTCTCATGTGCTCTTTCTTTTTCGTTCTTTCTCCTTCGTTTAACCGTTGGCTGTTTGTGTACTTGGGATGATGAAGGCCGGGGCAAGGAATGTGGAAGAGGTGGTTGCAGCTGTGTATAAAGACATACCACCAGCTCTGTGGAAACCTGCCACCGCCAACGTTATGCTTCACATCAGAAAGCTGCAAAAGGAGGAGAAGCTGCCCCAAGGCTTTTCTCTCTCTTCATGAAAAGATATCAAGTAAAAAAACGAACAAAAAACGGATCGCCAGGCGTGGGGCTCGAACCCACGACCACAAGATTAAGAGTCTTGCGCTCTACCGACTGAGCTAGCCCGGCTTCTTGTGCCTTTCCTTCCCTTGTTTTTGTAAAAGCACTAATAGATTTAGAGTAAGCAGCGACTGTAGAGGAGGGAGCCGTGCGGAAGAAACTTCCAGAAAAATGGCTACTCCTGAACAAATAGCTGGTCCTGCAGGTTATCTTGCTCTCCTCCCAGGAAACAGAGCCGTCCTCTGCCACATGGCACCATCTCGCCGTGGCTTGCTGTTGTTCCCTCTCCGTGCAAGTCTTGGCCCGTTGGCTTGAACTGGTTCTGGTGTTGCTCTGCTTGTATCTTTGAGCTGTGTGCAATGGTATGTGTGTGTTGACCTGTAATGGTTCTTGGAAAAAATTGGACGGAATGTGCAAGGCAGACATCTTGAAAGTATTGAGCTCGGGCTGCTTTGTTTCATCATAATAAATAATAGGAAAGGCTTCCGAATCATGGGACCAACAACAAGGAGTGAGCTCCCAATAGAAAAATATAAATGGTGTTTTCACTGGCTCTTTTTGGTTTCCTTCTTCTTGCTGTCCGATGGGGCAGCTGTGAGGGAAGTCTCTTCTTGCTCATCGGTTGTGGAAGCGGGTTGTTCTTGTGGCTGTTGTTCTTCTTGTTGTTGCTGGAAAAGACTGAAGAAGAAAATAAACGTTAACAGAAAGAAGAACAGAAAAATGAATGAAGAATGACGAATCGAGAAGAAGAAAGAGAACGAGAAGAAGGAGAAAAAGAAGAACAAGAAGTAGAAGTAGAAGAAGAACAAGGAAGAAAGAAGAAAAAGGAAGAAGAAGAAGAAGAAGAAGAAGAACAAGAACAAGAGAAGAAAGAAAGAAGAAAAAGAAGAACAAGAACAAGAAGAACAACGAAGACAAGAACAAGAAGAACAACAAAGAAGAGAAGGGAACAAGAACAACAACAACAAAACAACAACAACAAAACAACAACAAACACAACACAACAACAACAACAACACACACAACAACAACAACAACAAACAAGAAGAACAAAAGACGAAAAGAGGAGAAACAAGAACAAGAAGCACAAAAGAAAGCAAGAGCTGTACGTACGCAGCAAACGGACTAGGTTCAGGAGCAAATGGGCGTTGGAGAGGTCCCTCTGGAACCGCTCCCAGGAGGTACAGCTGGAACAGGGGCAGGTTGTAGACGGCCATCGGGGCCAACACCGCCTGAATGAAGAGAGGGGGGCAGAGCGCCCACTTGTAGTGGATGAAGCCGCAAATGGCGGAGACGATCAGCACCTGTTGCACAAACTTGCGCAGCTCTGACAGGTCGTATTGTTCCACCGTCATTTCCTTCGGTTCTGCGGGCCTGTTGTTGTGTTTGCACAACAAAAATGATGAATATTTTATTGGGAGTCAGCAGTGCCAATGCGACAAAATGAGTAGTGAGAAAGAAAAACGTACGTGTCAGGAGTGGGAGCGCCCCAGGGTAGAGCAGCAGGAGGAACAGTGACCTTGTCCTGTTGCTTCCGGCTGGTGATGAGGAAGTAGAGCAGAGTAGCGACCAAGAGCTGAGCGACCTGGGTGGCGATGAAGCCTGCCCGAAGGTAGAACACGTTGGTGGGGTCTTCAAAGTCTATTTTTTGCATCACAAAAATAGCGGGCAGGATCATCAAGCTCTTCATCATTTGTGCCATTGTGTGTGTGTATGTGTGTTGGGGTTTTTGTCTTTTCTTTCTTTTTCTTCTTTTTCTTTTTTCGTTTTGGTCACTTTTTTTGACGTGGCAGCGAATACGCCAATCAAAAATCAAAATTTGGGTACTGATCGTTTTGATCGACCACGTCGACAAAATCAAGCGACACGTCATACGATGATGTGGTGTCTACAAATATTATTCACAAGAGAACGGCTCCTCTCCGAGAGAGAGAGAGAGAGGCGTTCGTTCAGCGCCAACCCTTCTTCCGTTCTTTCTCCTCTTTGCCTTCTGAGGATTTGGAGGCTGTGGCGGCATCCTCCAGGAACTTCCACTGCCAAGCTCTTTGTGCGGACATGTGTTGGTTCACAGCAGCCAGGTGGCCCAGACTGAAGGCATTCGCTGTGACCGCTCCGTGAATGCCCTCGCCCTCCGCATCTGCGCCGATGAACGGCTTTGCGGCTGCGTTGGTAAGTTGCAGCTTGTGAGCGTATAGCTCCGTGGTAAGAGCGGTGTGCTCTGTCAGTGTGAGGTCCAGAAATTGTGTCAGTTGCTTCGCAACTTGGATTGGCTGTTGGAACAACAATGAGCATCACACAATAACTACAAGAAACAAAGAATCGACAAGAAAAAACAAGAACGGAACGGCAAGATAGAAGGAAAGAAAATACAAAAACTATTTGAAAGAAAGGACAAGACATAAATATAGAAGGAGAATAGGAACGTACGTCAGCATCATAGTGAATCACCAGGTAGTCATCAGGCGATAACGTTTGTAGCTGTTGATTGAGCAACGTCAAAGAGCGTTCCATTTGCCTTAATGCTAAGGTGATATCTTGCTTCCGTTGATAAACTCGTGGTGCAGCCTCTAATGTATGTAAGTGAATGAACATAAACAGAAACAAAAAGAGAGTCAATAACAGAATGGTTAAAATAATATAGAAGCATAAAGGAACCTTTTGGGGTGCGATAGAAGATGATAGGCTTAAACAGAGTTTGCGCCTCCGCCAACAAGTGAAACACTTGATCCGACAAGTCAGGATAATGCCTCAAGTCGTATTGATAGTCCAGCGAGAAGTTGTGGAATAAAACCGGAGAGGGGGTTGTCCCAAAGGTCATAAACTCTTTGGTGATTTGTTGTGGTAGTTGTTGCTTAGCAGACTTGTACACATCGAGCGGGCCTTTGGTTCAACAATTAGATAAGCAAAGCAAAAGAGAAGGAAATGAAAGAGAGAGAGAGAGAGAGAGAGAGAGAGAGAAGAAAGAAAGAAAGAAAGAAAGCAAGAAAGAAAGAAAGAAAAAGAAACGACAAGAAAGAAAGAAAAACGCCAAACGAACCACTGCCCCACAAAGCCTCAAAACCTGCCGCAAGCGGGCTGTCGCCAGCAAGCACTCGAGCTCGTGTGCCCAGCGCGTTCGCGATGGCCTCCACGATGCCCTCTGGGATGTTGCCTTCCGCGCCAAGCACCATCACCAGCTGCCGCGGAAAGTTGGCGGTGACGGCATCGTTGTCCAGATAGTTTCTTTGATAAAACGAGGTATCAGAGTACAGCGGATAATTGCTGATGGAGCAGCGTAAACCCTGTTTTTTTGTTTTGCGTTCGAGAAAGTAAAAACAAAAGGAAGAAGAAAGAAGAAGAGGAAGAAGAACGGGGGCAGGAACATACCACTTCGGAGAGAGCAGAGGAGGACAGAAAGGTAGGTGAGCTTTTGAGCGACGCAACCTTTTCTTGCAACACAGCGAGCCTGTGCTTCACCTCCTCCACCTCATCCGTGGGCACAGACGACTGGGAGGTATAAACCAGAAGGATCACGAGGAACACGGCCAAGAGGGACAGCCCCAGCTTCCTGTCGGCCGCAGCGGCAGGCATCTTCGTTCTGTTTGTTTTTTCTAACTAAAATTAATGACCCCTCAATAATTAATTAATTTAAAAAATCAACGGAATTTCGCTAATTTTCCGATCGGAAGATTATAATCTAAGTTGTGTCGTGTCGTCCTTACAAATAAACAAGGTTCCCGCTCCAATGCGCGAACGAAGTTCTTGGTATTGCTGCTTGGCCGGGTTGCTGAGCATGCTGGTTTGTTGTTCTTGCAGCAGCGGGCAGCCGTGCTTGATGATCCATGTGACGACCTCCCAGCGGCCACCCAACACCGCTGCAAAGCATGTAGCGTTCCCCCAAGGACATCCTTGTTCGTGCAGCCACATCACCGTCTCCAACTTTCCGGCCCCTGCTGCGTTGGTGCAGCTGATCTCATCCCAAGGGCAACCGTTCGCTCTGAGCCACTTGAGCACCTCCAAATGTCCACTCAACGCAGCGCTGGCAGAGGTTGTTGCGTCCCAAGGACAACCGTTCCCTCTGAGCCATTTCAGCACTTCCAAATGTCCCGCCATGGCCGCGCAGCTGCACGTGTTTGCGTCCCAGGGATAGCCGTTTGCATGAGCCCATTGAAGCATTTCTACATCACCTCTCGTAGCAGCCCACCACGTTGCGCTGCTTTGTTTTAAGCAGCCATGCATGGTGCCCCACTTGAGTGCCTCCAGGTTTCCTACTCTTGCTGCAGCGGAACCCAGGTGCTGCAAACGCTCCACCGTCAAGAGGCACTTGTCGCAAAGCCACTGCAACGTCTCGGCATTTGCTTGTCCCATCACAAGTTCACTTATGGATACGTTTCTCCAAGCACCAGGTTTGGTCGCCAACAACCAGTCCAACACAGCCAAGCGGCCACCAAAAGCTGCTGCCTCACAGGTGTCAGCGCCCCAAGGGCAGCCATGCACGTGCAACCATTTCAAAGCGTCCAGATGGCCTTTCTTTGCAGCGTTCACACACGCCGTTTCGTCGCTGAGTGCAAAGCCTTGTCCGTGCAACCACCGCAAGACATCCAGGCGACCAGCTGAAGCAGCGGCAGCGACCCACTCCCACTGCCCATTGTTCCGTCGAACGCTTTTCTTCAAGACTAACCACTCCACCACTTCGATGCTGCCCTCAGCTGCCGCGGCGTGGATGGTGTAAGCCAAGGGATAGTCTTTCAACAAAGTGTAGCCGTCGCTCCCAACGGCCCACTTCAAGAGGGGAAGATGGCGGAAGAGAGTGTAGTGAGGCACTACGTGGCGAAGTGCTTCTGGGCAGCAGCGAAACCATCGGCGGCAGGTCCTCGCAGCTACTGCGGCTGCATCTTCGGGCAGGAAGTTGAAGATGTGGCAGAGAAGTTCCTCTGGGAGCAGCTCTTCTATCCAACAACGCTTTTGGGCGAAGGTCACCGGTTGTTCCTCTCCGAGGGCAGAAGCCTCCTCCAAGGCACCAGAGGAAGAAGAGCGCGAGCGCCGCTTTGTTTGGCGTCGTCGCTTCTTGTGAGGCGACGGTGGCAGGCGTGACTTTTGTGCTCCGTCTTTGTCTTTCTTGTGCTTCCTCTTGTTATGCATTGCCCTCCCTCTTGTCTCGTAGTTTTGTTCTCTCCTAGTTTCTTCTTTCTTCTTTCAGGAACAAAAAAAATAAGCACAAGAGAGTGAGTGAGAGAGAGAGAGAGAGAGAGAGAGAGGGAACAGGGTGCCTCACCAAGCAAGAGAGAGAGAGAGAGAGAGAGAAGAGGAGTTTGAGTTTTGTTAATATCTCATGACGCTCCCTCTCCACCACGTACGGAGTACTGCCTAAGGAGTTGTGATGACGTTATGTTTCCGTCGGACGTGGGCCGAAACGGGGGTTTTGCTTTCCCAGGGTGGTTGTTCCTTGGCAGGGGAGGAGGAGGAGGAGGAGGGGGTTTCTTTTCCGCATTAGCAACCACACGCGCGCCACAACAGCAAACAAGAACAGCAGACATGTCCGTACTGACGACGTTGGGCCAGGCCGCGCTGCTCGACCTGGCCATCCAGTGGACCGTCGGCGGGGCCTCCATCCTCCTGCAGACCGAAAAGCTCTACGACCTCACCGGCTCTTCCACTTTTCTCGTCCTCGTTCTCTTCACCCTCTTCTTCACCACTGCTTCTTCTTCTTCCTCCTTCACCGCTCGCCAACTTTTGCTGAGCTCGCTGGTTGTCCTTTGGGCTGTGCGATTGGGGTCTTTCTTGTTCGTTCGAGTGTTGAAGGAGGGCAAGGATCGACGCTTCGATCGGGCCAAGACCCAGCCGTTGCTCTTCCTCTTGTTCTGGACCATTCAGGCCGTTTGGGTGCTGCTCACCGCGTTGCCCGTGTATGTGGTGAACATCGCTGCTGCTGATGGAGCAAAGGAGGAGCAGGCGTTGGGTTGGTTGGACTGGTTGGGCGTAGCGATGTGGCTGGTTGGCTTTCTTGTGGAGTCCATCGCTGGTAAGCACTTTCACCTTCTTTGCTTTTCTTCCAGTTTCTTCTTGTTCTTTCTTCTTTTTGGTTTTTTGTTCTTCTCCATCTTCTTCATTCTTCTTGTTTGTGTTCTTGTAGTTCTTATTCTGTTGTTCTTGTTCTTGTTCTTGTTCTGCTGCTGCTGCTTCTTCTTCTCCTGGTTCTTGTTCTTGTTTTTGTTTTTCTTCTTCTTCTTCTTCTTCTTGTTCTTCTTCTTCTTCTTCTTGTTCTTCTTGTTCTTGTTCTTCTTCT
>JAVKOQ010000688.1:0-18589 GCA_031835245.1 Balamuthia mandrillaris
TCAATGAGTTTGACGCTGGAGAGAAGCTTTGATTCTAGCTCTGAGTCTTGGAGTTCGGTTGCTTTGACAGTGATTTGAAGCACCAGCTGTGTTGCAGAGTAAAAGTACGTAAATGAAGAGGAAAAGTCAAAATACTTTGAAAAAAAATAAAGAGAAAGTAGGAAGCAAACCTTTTCAGAACAGAGGGTAAGGCTATTCGCACGTTGTTCGAGGTTGCCTTCTACTTGCCCAGTCGCAGTTTGAATAAAGCGCATCGTGGCCAAAGCACATTCTTGAATGAGTTTAACAAGAGCCTCCACTTCAGGCAACGTCTTTCCCTCCATCGCACAAAACAATCGCTGCATTGCTAATGCCAACTCTTGCGTAAAAGATCTCAACGATTGTATATTCTGTTGTCGTTTGTTCAAATGTTAGCAAAAAAAAGAAAGCAACAAACAAAAACAAAACAACTAATAACAGAAAAAGGGTTACAGTTTCGTTTTTGTCGGCTGTTAATTGTTTGACGGCAACGACGACTCCTCTCATGGTGCTTTGAACGCTGCCCAACTTTTCCAAAATGAATGTTTTTTGCTCCGGATAAAAGTTGACATACGATTGAACCAGTGCGAAGAGATCTTTCACTCCCAATACCAACTTTTTGTTCACTTTTTGTTAGTTTGGAAGAGAATAAACTCACAAATAATCAAATCTAACATTAAAGATGCAACGAATAAAAGGAAAATGTGCAAACCTCTTTCAGTTGAAGATGGAGATTAGTCATCTCTTCTTCACCGAACGCAGAGACAGAATAAACAGCAGCAGAAGCAAAGTTGGTCACCAATAATGAAACTTGCTGTAATACAGCAGCTGAACCATACCGTTCAATCCGTTTTGTTACGTCTTGTTCTTCTTCTTCTTCGTCTTCTGATTCCTCTTCTGATTCTTCTCCTTCTGAAGATTCTTCTTCATTGGATGCGTGCTCTTCTTTTTCCTTCTCGTTCTCGTTTTCTCCGTCTTCTGATTCATGTTCTTGTGTATGATAATGTACAGGTTTCCATGTTTGGGCTTCTTCGAAAGGCGGTGTTTCGGGTTGTTCTGAGAAGGCAACTGTTTTTTTTAAAAAATTATCATTTTGATAAGAGACGACGAGAGAGGATTGAGAGAGAGAGAGAGAGAGAGAGAGAGAAGCGTGGAGCAAACCAGTTCGTTCAGAGGATTTTGGAGGAGAAAGTTGAGCAATGGGTTGAGAGGGAGGAGCTTCCTTTGTAATAATAGAGGATCCACCCGAAAAGGTCTGAGAGCTTCGTGGAGTGGTTGCTTTCTTTGGCCATTTTAGACCTTTGATATAACTTCCGCTTTTTTTCTTTGAGATGCTGTCTTTGTTCTTGCTTTTCTTTGTGTCGATGTTATCACTGCTAAGTGAAACATTCAAATCGGGTCTGAAGTTCTTTGAAGGAACGACAATATCTGATCCTATGTTTGAATCGCTCAAGGAAGAAACGTTTAGATCTGGTCTAAAGTTCTTCTTCGAAGATGTTGACTCGCTTTCGATGGAAGAAGAATCGGCCTCTAGCGAAGATGAAGAGACGTTGAGATCCGGTCTTGATCTGGCCTCTCCTCGTGGAGAATTGAGGATAAGCGAACCAGAATCAGTACTGCTGCCACCAACATTAAGATGAGATGCGCTTGAGGTCTCTTTCTTCTGCGGAATCTCTTTTCGTAACGTTACCTTTGTTTTTTAAAAGAAATTAGAAAGTGGGAGACAACAGAATGAAAGGGGAGAGAGAGAGAGAGAGAGAAAGGCAGCATACTTACAGTATCCTTTTCGTTGAATTGACCTTGTGCAGCCAATTTTTCAGCTTCTGCTTTCTCCTAAAAACATACAAGCAATGTGAGCAATACAACATTAAATGGCACAAGAATTAAAATAAAACAAACCTCTTTTGTTATTTCTTTATCATCGAGTATTTGAAGTTTTGGAAGCTCCGAAATGACAAACAATCGATAATGTGGTATGCGAACGGTGAAAGGATTGTTGGGGAAGAAGCGAACGACCTGCAATTTAGGTAAAGTTTTCAAAGGCTGGATGATGTTTCGATGCAAAGAACGAAGATTGAACTGGATGTTGTTGTCGCTCAAATCTAACACTCGTAAAGCTTTTAACTTTGATAGTTCCGAAAAGCCCGCTGAAACAGATGGAAAAACAACAATGAGAAAAAGAACATGAAAAAGAGAAAAGAAGACAAAAGAGCCAGCAGAAAAAAAAATAAATAAAATAAATGACAAACCACTAATATTGTTTCCACTGAGATTAAGTTCAACGAGTGACTTAAGGTCATACATGTCAGACATGTAATCCAACTTGTTGGAGCGGAGAGATAACAACTTGAGACCAGAGAGACCTTGGAAGCTGATGCTAGATATCTGATTTCTATCCAATATCAACCGTTTCAAGTGAGAGAGAGAATGAAAGTTGTTGCATTCCGTCAATTTGTTTTCTGTCAAGTCCAACCTTTGAGCAACAAATAATTGTCAGCCGTTTGAAGTAGAAGAAGAAGAAGAAGAAGCACAAGAAGAAGAAGAAGAAGAAGAAGAAGAAGAAGAACAAGAAGAAGAAGAAGAAGAATAAAAGAGACTCTTTAAGAACATCGGGACAGGCAGAAAGGAAATCATCAGATTCTAGACGGTAATCTCCAGAACTGAAATCCAAGCGAATGGGATACTTTGGGCTATCTCCTCCCAACAGCTCCTTCAACATATCTCCTGTAATTGTGTTTGATGAGAGAAGGAAACAAAGAAAAGCAAAAAGAAAAAAAACAAGAAACAAAAACGAACCAGAAAGAGTGTTGATGACTTTTATCTTTCCAGATAAATCCGTCTTCCAAGCTGGAGATAGTTGGAACGTTTGCGTCTGTCGTTTCTGCTGTTCAGCAGCCGATCCAGGCGAATTTGAGATCTTTCTGCTGATAATTTCGTCTTTGTTCAACGTTCTCGCGGAAACAGAACGCATCACTCGAGCCTGCTCTTCTCTCTCCGAGGCACCAGAAGAGAGTCGTAATGCTTTTATCATGTTCTGTTCTTGCTCCAGAGAAGGAAGACGAGCGCTCGAAAGTGGGCGTGGAGTAATAGATGTTTTCTTTAGTTGATGTTCACTGGAAGAAGCAGGAGAGGTAGAAATGGCTAACGGAGGAAGTACAGGTGAGGGTTGGTTGGTGGTATTGTTGTTTTTGATGGAGGAAGCAGAAGTAGAGAGTTGACGAAGACTGTGAGCTTTCCGGAAAGTGGATCGTTCTTTGGATGGAGAAGCGATGTTTTTGGGATCCGTTTCTCCATTTTCTTCTCCCTTTTCTGTCTCCTTTTCTTTTGCGTTATCTTCTTTTTCATCTCCATGTAATGTGTCTTTTCTGTTATCGTTGGAAGGGGCTGCTTTTTCCTTTTCTTTCGCTGTTTCTTTGCCGTTTTCTGTTTCCTTCGAAGAAATGGAATCGCTTTGGCCCTCTTCTTTATCTTTATCTTCGCTAGCTTGTTTCTTCTCCTCTTTGTCGTCCTCTTTTTCTTTCTTCTCTTCCGTTGCTTTTGTCGTGACTCTATGCCTATCCAGATCTGTTTTTTTTGAATACAGAAGAGAAGAACAAGAAGAAAGAACAAGAAGAAGAGAAAGGGGAAAGCATCGTCAAAAAATACAAGTTTACTTTTAAACAAAGACTAAATAACAATAAAACAACAAAACGAAAACAACAAACAGCAACAACAACAAAACAACAAAACGAAAACGAAAAAGAAAACGAGACACCAAAAACCAACTTTGTTCCGAAGCGGTCCGTCGGTAGCTCGGCCGCCGGGAGCGCGTGGTGGAGGGCCTGGGCGGGGTGACAGGGGCCGGCGAGGCCGGGCTCAGCGGCGGCGACTGGCTGAGGCCCTCCCTCGGCGTGGTCGGGGAGCTGTGCAGCGAGCCCAAGGGCAGCTGAAAATTGACCATTTGGTTGGGGGAGGTGGACAAGGGAGAGGAGGAAGGGGAGGCGGAAGCGGAGGCGGAGGCGGAGGCGGAGGAGGAGTGGGGAAGAGGGAAGCCGCTTAGTTTGACCATGCCGGTGGGCCCCGAGATGACGCTCCCCACGACGGGCTCCTCCTTGCCTTTGCTTTTCGTTCGCTTGCGAAAGGATTTCATCTTGGCTTTCTTTGCTCTCTTTCTTTTAAACAAAAACATTCAGCCCATCCAAAATCCCCAAAAAAAAAAGTAGCAATCTCATTGTTTGTTTGTTTTTTTAAAACTAAAATAAAAATAGTACCTTCACGTTCTTGTGTGTGTATGTTCGTTGGTTGCGGCGGAGAGAAGAGCGCTACACTCTTTATTCTTTCTTTTTCTTCCTCTTCTTGTCGCCCTGGGGGAGGCAATGAGGCGGAATATTTTTTATTTTTTGTTTGCAATTTTTTTTGTTTGTTGGGAGAGGAGGCCCGAAATTTGGCCAAACATTTCTTGTTAATTAACGATAATTTAATTTATGAGCGGAAAAATTTTTGGGTGAGGATGATGGTGGGGGGAAGATTTGAGTGGGTTGGAGTTGGACTTAATTTGCCTTGGAACAGGCCTACCTTAAGGGGAAACACAGCGTGGGATCACATTTTTGTAGAGCTTTCGCGAAACATTAAAGACCTTGAGGTTAACTTTATGTTGTCCGCTTTTAGGCGGTCAGATACGAAAAGAAAAAAATTGCCGTCCAAAATGCCCGTTATATCGCCGAACCCCTAAAGAAGAAGCAATATAGCATTTAGCCTATCTCTTCTTGTTTTCCATCCTGCTCTCTTGACCAGAAAGCAGAGCGAGAGTACGCAAACAAGCATGTCCGAGCCAGCCCCTCACCAACCAGCAGACCCCGGCCACGCCGGTGGAAAACGTGATGCCATCAAAGGAGGCGCCGGTCGCGTTACTGGCAAAATAGGTTGGCTCCTACTTTCCTGTACTTTTTCGTTCTTTCTTTCTATGTCTTGTTCATCTTACTTTTTTTCCAAGGACGTGGTTTATCAAAGATCAAGAACAAAGGAGAGTCAAAGGTCAAATCAGACAAAAAGGAGAAGAAGGAGAAGAAAATAGAAAAGTTTTAGTCAGCTTTTTGTCACACAAAAGCTGACCAAAAAAACCCTCTTTTCCGTTTTTAATACTTGTGCAGCGTTTCTTTTTATTGTTTCTTTTTTTTTTAAAACACAACATGTTTTTATGCCTTTGAAGAAAAGATTTAGCTTAACATTTTCTCCATCTTTTCTGTCTGTTTCGTACTGACGTTACTTTGTTCGTTCTCT
Organism: Balamuthia mandrillaris; assembly: GCA_031835245.1. Taxonomy (NCBI): domain Eukaryota; phylum Discosea; order Longamoebia; family Balamuthiidae; genus Balamuthia; species Balamuthia mandrillaris. The sequence continues at coordinate 5,278 of JAVKOQ010000688.1, forward strand.
CCTCTCTCCTACTATAATATTCCCGCCAAAATTCTGCACCAGCGTAACGGTTACTTTTATAGGCTTTAACGGTTAGCTTACGGGAACAAAATCAAAAAACAAACAAAAAAAAAGAAAAACAACCCGACAAGACTTTTTGGTGGAGATATAATATGGAAGAAGTGGTGGACGTGAGGCGTCGTATGGACATCCTGTTCCTGGCCAAACGCATCGAGTACGAGGAGAGCTTCAACGGCGAGATGCTTTGGCTGACCGAACTCCGCTCCGAGGTGACCAAGCAGGACAACAAGCAGGCGCTGCTGCAGTCGCCGTGTCTTCCTCTCACCCCTATTACTGCGCAACGCCGGAAGGAACGTATTCTGCGACGAGAGCAACAGCAGCTATGCTTCTCTCCATTTCGTTCGCCTTCTCCGCAACGAACACACCAACAACATTCTTCGCCTTTCCGTCAACGTTCTCCAAACGTTTCTCCTTCGAACTCTTCGTCTACTTCTTCTTCCTCCTCTTTCTCTTTCTCTGCTTCTCCTTTTATTGCTTCTCCTGCGATGAAGAGGAGTCCTCGGCGAAGTGTTACCACTGTGGGACAACGCACTTCTCCTTTGCCTTGCTCAGCCTCGCCTCTTTGCCGAACCTCTCACGCCCACAAGCTTTGCTCTACTGCTTCTCGTTCTCTCTTTGGTCCTACTCAAGCTAACAACAAAAGAACTTTCTCTGCTCAACACAACAACAATAACAACGCTCATAGAAGAGGGTCTGCTTCCTGTTCTTCTTCTCCTTCACAACAAACAAGTCCAAGCAATCAGAAGATGAAGACTTTATCTTCTCAACAACGACAAGTACGACCAACAGAAAACGAAGGAGGGGGCGAAGAGGAATGGGAAGAAGAAGTACCAGAAGACTCTCCGGTAAGACACCGTTTGGCCAAAGAGAGGCGTCTCAGCGAAGCAGAAAGAAGAACCATCGCTGATGCAGAAGAAGAGGAAGAAGTAGAAAAACGACGAAGATCTTCTGAAGTGATGCTGAAGGAACGTCTTTCAAAACAACAACATGAACATAGTGAAAAACCTTTCGTGGACGAAGCTGTTAAAAGAGCAAAACAAAGAGTGCGAGACAGAATACATCAACAGCAGCAACAGAACAGCCCTTCCTCCCCTGCTTCTCCATTGAACAAGAAGATCTCTCTTTCGGCAAGACTGAGAGGAGTGATGAAAGGACAACAACCAGCAGAGAGAAGCCCGATGGATGTCAACCGACTGTTGAACCACCAAAAGGACCTCAAGAGAGCTTTCGAGGAGGCCGTCAAACAGGCCGATAGAAGAGAGGAAGAAATGGAGCGCAGAGAAAGAGAGTTGGATGAAATGGTTCTAACGATGAAACAATTGTTGGAACGGAGAAAGGCTGACGCAAAAGATGAAGACGAAGAAGAGGATGATGAGGAAGATAGTTCTTTTGACAAGGAGAAGGAAGAGAGAAGAGAAAGAAAGAGAGATTCTTCCGGCCTTTCCAAACATTCAATGCAACAAGAAGAACCGAACGAGGCAACAAAAGCAAAAGCAGATGAAGAAAGAGTTTCTTCTTCTCCTTTCAAACGACAAAAACGAGCTTCAGCAGTTGTGGTCTGGAGAGGAGAGACCGAGCAAGATCTTCGTCGACGCCAGCAAAGAGAACGCGCCGCCGCAGCTCAAAGACTTTACGGACTGGACGCCGAACTGGCCCACAAAGCAAAGCAACAGATGGAGCCAGAGAGGGTGAAAGCTGCCCTTCGTTGGGTCTATCAGGTGGCCAAAAGGCCCTTGCCGAAGGAGGGCTTCTCTCCGAGCGATCTGTTGACTCTGGATTGTCTGAAGAGCGGAAAGCTGTTGTGTGCTGTGGCAAACGCCATTCGGCCGGGCATCATCCCAAGAGTGAACCAACGTCCAATTCCTTTGATGGAGAGAGTATGTTTGCTCTCTTCTTCCTTTTTTTTTTCTTCTCTTCTGTGTAGCTTACCATTTCTTTTGTTGCTCTTTCCATCTCTGCAGGAGAATCTTCAACTGTATTTGGCAGCGTGTGTGAAGATGGGTCTCCGTACTTCGGACTTGTTTACGGTGAGCGATCTCTACGAAGACAAGTATCCAAACGCCGTCTTACATCACATCGGCGCTATATCTCGTCTTGCCTCGTCTTGCTCTTCCTTCAAAGGACCTCGTCTTTAACTTTCTCTCCCTCTTTGTTTTTTTTTTTTCTTCTCTTTAACTTGAGAAGAAAAATGGATCTGAAATGTAATTCTTTTTCTGTTTATATTTTCTCTTCTTCTCTTTTCTCTTAAAGAGTGGGTTATTGTTTTGGAGTACGAACCATTCGAGCACGTTTTGGGTCAGTGTGACAACAGCGTTGACCTTCTGCTTTGGCTTCTTCCAACCACGAACGAATGTTCTTGATGCGCGTGTTGGAACTTGGGTGGGTGGAAAGAAACTGAGCAGGAGAAGCTTGAGCCTCGTTCATTCGTTCCCACAAGCGAATGGAAACGGATGGATCGTAACAAGCTCTTGCCATTAACATCAGTCTAAAGTGGAGAGAGAGAGAGAGAGAGAGTCTAAATTAAGTTTACCCAAAAGAGAATTGGAGAAGACTTACCCAATGTAGTCAGCCTCTTGTTCGAGTTTTCTGGAGAAGGGGAGAGTGACAACCAACTCTTCAAACTATGGAAGCAGTCAGTTAAGAGGGGTTGGAAACAAATGAAGCACTTCTTTTGTATTGCAGAAGACAAACCATTCCAACAGCCATGTCTTGGCGAACAAAGAATGACAAAATGAAGGATACCAGCCGCTGGACTCTCATTTTGCTCCATCTCTCGCCTCCATGTCCTTTGGTTAAACATACAAGAGCAATACGGTTAGCGAGAGAGGAGAGAGGAGGAGGAGAGAGGAGAGATGAGAGAGGAGAGAGGAGAGATGAAAAACAAACTTGCAACAACGTGTCCAATTTCATGAGCCAAGACGGAGGCAAGCCCGTTTTCATCTTGTACAATGGGAAGTATTCCAGTAAATACACATACTTTACCACCTGGAAAAACGACCGCGTTTGCTATATCATCTCTTGCTATCACCTTGTTTGTAGGGAAAGAAAAAGACATGCATGAGCGCATGGAACTAAAGTAATGATGATAGAGAGACAGAATGTGGAGAGAGTACAATGAATTCCCAATCATAATGAGAAAGAGCAGCAGCTTGTACGATCCTCATTCCAACGCTTTTAACTTGTTTTACAGTCTATAACACAAAGAAACATAGTTACAAGGAAGGAGGGGAAAAAAAGGACAGAAGCAAGCAGAGAAGAAAGCGAAAAGAAGGCATTGTAATACCGGATGAGTGGGCGGAAGGATCTTGCTTGCAAATGCTCGTTTTGCCTCTTCGAAGGCGGCTAAACCGAGCCGCTGTTCTTCTGCTATGCTGACGTCCATCATCCTTGTCCTCCCTTTGGGAAACACACGTCAAAGTTCAGTTTCGGCAAGGAGAGAGCGAAGAAAGCAACGACAAGAAAGAAACGAAAAGAGAGAACGAGAACAGGACAGAGAAGAAGAAGAACCAACGCACCTGTCATGGCGACAGTATCGCGATAGTACATATAATAAGCGGTGGAGACCAGGGGCACGCCGATGAGCCCAGTCCCGCCGAGAAGCCAAAGCCACAACGGCGCTTTCTTTACTTGGCGCCAAAAACTGCTTTTCTTTGCTGAAAGAGAGAGAGAGAGAGAGAGAGAGAGAGATAGAGAGGAGAGAGAGCAGAGAGGAGAATGAGAGAAGAGAGAGAGATGAGAGGGAAAAAAAACAAACGAAGACGAAAAGAAAGAAGTTCGTGGTACCATGTTTTTGGGAATGGTTGGGTCCAAAGTAAGCGGAGCAGTAGGAAGCTTTTGGCAAGGAAAGAAGCAAAGGTCTACCGCCGCTGCTACCGCCACTACGGAGCCGAACGCCGCCGCGAGGCTGAGCCCCCTCCGCAAAGGCAAAACGGTGCAAACCTCTTCTCCCACCAAACAGAATCGAAGAAGAGGAAGGAGAGCAACGTGGCGATGGGAGACCGACCGGCCGAGGAGGAGAGGAGCCTTTTGCAAAGCCTGGCCTCCCGAGCACCGGGTGGAGCAGCCCCCTCCGAGAGACCACGCTCTTCGTCGCCATCATCACGCGCGCGTTTCTCTCTGGCTGTGAGGTCCTTGTGTCGTGTCGACACGAAATAAATTATGATAGATTAAATATTCGTCGACAAATTACGCGGAAATATTTTGAACAGCAATCGTCGATGCGATTGGTCGACACACAACAATATTTGTCATTTTATTGCCGGAAAAAAATTCCTTGAACTGAAATTTTTGGAATTTTTCATCTGTTGTTGGTCGACATGTATTGCTGCACTGAACGGTGGAGATAAAGAAAAGTCCACAAAGGAAGGAACGACGCTCTGTTTGCTCCTTCGTTCCCAGCAGGCGGCGGCGTGTGCTTTGGGGTGTCGTGTTTTTTTCTCAGCAGCACGAGGCTCTCTCTTTCTTTCTCACTCTCTCTCTCGCTTGGTACCATCCATCAGCCCTTTTTTTTTTCATTTGTTTTTTTTTGTGGGTGATAAACAAAAATTATTATCGCTCCTTTTTAATTATTATTTCAACTTGAAAAGAAACAAAAAATAAGGTGGAAAACCTGTTGCACCAGACCCTCCTTTTATATTATTTTGTTTTGTTTTGTTTTTTTGGCAGAAGAGCCGCACCACCGCCGCTTGCTGCTACATTTTTTTTTTCGACCCGGTCAACTTCTTCAAAGTTAGCAGCAGCAAGCCCCGTTTATCTTTATTTTTTTTAATTTTATCTCGAAGGATAATAGAATCCATCAAGGCGCCGGTAAGTTTTCCCATTCTTCTTCTTCTTCTTCTTGTTTTTTTGTCCGGGCAGTTTGCCACCCTGTGTGTGTTTTTTTTTTTCAAAAGATGTTTTTTTTTTTCCATCGTCATCAGAGTTGAAAGTAATCCGAGATTTCGATTGGTTTTTTTGAAACTGTGGAACGAACGTTTAGGGAAAAAAAGAGAGACCCGAGGAGAAAGGCGGTGGAGAGGAGGTGGAAGCGTAAGAGAAGCGTCGTGTAGATAGATATTTATTTCTTTTCGTTTTGGAAAAGAGAAGAGAACAGAAAGTTTGAACTTGCGCCAAGTCCCTGTTGAAAAAAGAAGAAAACAAGAGAGCGTTAAAACGGTTTGAAGGAAGGAAAAAAAGCTAGCAAGAAAGGAGCCAAAAAAAAAAACCAGCTGCATCAACCCATCATCAAATGAGCAGTAACGGCACAACTACAACAGCAACAACGATGCCTCCCACGACAACCACCGCAATCAACTGTACCAACAACAACACCACCACCGCCAAGGCAACGCCTCCAGCGCGCAAATCATCACACAACCAACCCAGGAAGGAGCCCAGCACGGCCACCTGCTTGGCAAACGGCAATGGCTGCAGCAACAAGCCGCCTAAAGAAGTGAAACTGGTGGCTGGCCAAAAGGGAAAACTCCTCAAAGGCAAACTGTTTTACAAACCCGTTAAAAGTGGTACCAATCACCAACTCATTCTCTGTCTCTTCTCTTTCCCTGACTGGACTGAGTCAAAAAACTTATTTAATTTTACGATAAATAGATGCAACAGAGAAAGAGTTTTATACAGAGCTTATCAACAACGAGTTCGCGGCATTGAAGCCATACGTACTGCCGTTCCATGGCGTGGAGAAGTTAACGGTCTTCACCAATGGAAGCGGAGATGTGGTGCGTGTGCGCAACGGAGAAGAGATCATGATGGGTGCAGCAGCACCCCAGTCAAAAAAAGAACAAACAGAAGTGAGCGAAGAGCGAGAGTATCTCGTTTTTGAAAACATCTTTCATTCTTACGAAAAACCAGGTTTGCTTCTATTTCTTGCTTTCTTGTCATTTCATTTGTCAATTCTGTTTCTTTCCTGTTTCTTCTTTATACTTTTGAAGTATAAAATTTCTTTCTTTTGTTATCCTTTTATTCGGTCTCTTTCTTCTTTTTTTTGTTTTGGATATTTCGTTATGGTCGTTTGTTTGCTTATCTTTCTTTAAACTCGTTAAAAAAACAACAAATAGCACTGATCGACATAAAAGTTGGACTCCCCTCCAAACAACTTAAAAAAGAACTCCGCCTCAGTAACGGTGACTCACAACACAAAGAACACCAAGAAGCAGAGCCACTTCCTCGCGAGAGCGCGGCTAATCTCTTGCGCTGCTTCATCCACGGTGTAGAGTGCGACAAGCTCGTCTTCCGCAACCACGTCAACGAGTATCAGGGCAAGCTAATGCCCTTGGAGCATTTCGACAGGACGTTACGACTCTTTCTTAGCAAAATGGGACCTCAACCGGAGCTCATCACCAAGTTGCATTCTCTCATTGGAGTATTGCAGGAGTTTAAGAGCGGAGAGCGATTTGCCAGCACTTCCCTATTGTTGACCTTTGATCAGGCGGAGGGACGCCCCCCTATGCCGAAGCTGTATCTCATCGACTTTGAGCGCCTTCTCACTGCGGAGGAACAAACTCCCGATGAAGATGTCATTCGTGCTTTGAGACAGGTTTGGTTTTGTTTTTTTTTAGTCTTTGTCTTTTAAAGTTATTGACAATACACCAAAAGGTGCTATTGACGATGAGAACGGAGTGGGGAGAGAAAGTACCTACCGTCTACCTCGTTCGTCACGGTGAACGTTACGACTATACCGACGTGGTTCGTTTCTTCTTTCTGCTTATTTTTTAGTGTTTAAAACTTAAACACTAAATAACTTTTTAAAAAAGAACTGGGCACCGAAAGCAACACATCCTCACGACTCTCATCTCTCGGAAGCAGGCACCTCCCAAGCCTACGACCTCGTGGACCGCCTCTGCATCGCCAACCCTCACCTCATCGTGAGCTCCCCCTTCCAACGCGCCGTTCTCTTTGCCGAGCCCTTGGCTCGTCGCCTCCGCCGTAAGATCGCCATAGAGCCCGGAATATGCGAGTTTCTCTGCAAGAAGACGAGGAAGCGGGTGCCGAACTTCATCAGCGAGGAGGTATCCGTCTCTCCCTGGGTGGACACGGAGTATGAACCCTTTTGGCCCACTCTCGAGCTAGAGGCCTGGGAAGACGTGTTCATGCGGACCAAACGAACACTCGAGCACCTTTTGCAGCTGTGTGAAGGCAAAGGTGACCTCGTCATAGTTTCCCACCGCTCCACCTTGCAAACCATAGTGGCTGCCCTGTTGCAATCCAACACGCGCAGTCCCGTGGACTTTGACACCAAGTTGGAGTACGGAGCCATGGCCACGCTGTACAAGGATTTGGATGGGGAGTGGTTGGTGCACAGCTTCAACGAGTTGAGGTATCTGAGGTACAAGATAAAGAGCCCCTCGTCGAATCCCTGGAGGCACATAGAGGGCTACTACGAGGACCTCGATTGGAGCTGCTATAAGAGCACGTCGCAGATGGCGCAGACGCCGCATCATAAGGAGAATAACAAGGAAGAGGAGGATGAGGAGACGAAAGAGGTAACTGCGAATGGCGAGATGAATGGCCACCACCACAGTTAAGTCTTAAAAAAATGTTTGTCCTTTTCTCTTCATTTTGTTTTGTGGTTTTTTTTCCTTCTCTTTTTCTGTTGGAAGAATCCCTTCTTTTGTTTTTATTGTTCTCTCTCTCTCTCTCTCTCTCTCTCTCTCTCTGTACATATCTGCTTCTTGTTGTTCTCTTCTCTGCTGCTTGTTTTTTTTTTACTCCATCATCATCGCCATCATCGAGCTCGCCGTGGCGGAGGACCGTCGTCGGCGGCTTCTCAACTCCCTCAGCTGCCCCCTCCTCTCATCCTTCTTTTCTTTCGTCAGCACGACAAGCCCTTTGTCCTGCAGGTCCTGCTGGATGGCGCGCAACCTCTCCACGAGCCGACGCAGCTTGGCCGCGCCCATCCGCTGGGCGGGAATGCCAAAGATATCGTTGCCGGTGGTGGGGTCCTCCCCGCAGGCCACAAAGCCCATCTCTTTCATGATGCGCGAGACCCAGCGGTTCTGCAGGATGACGTACTCGTCCACGTCTTGCACAAAGCTGCCTGGCTTGGCTCGAATGGCAAAGACTTTGTTCTTCTTGCTTTGAGAGGCGTTCTTTTGTTTTGTTGGTTTGGGGTGGAGGAGTGAGAGGGAGGCATTGACAACGGAAGGCGAAAAAGAAGAACAGCAAACCTGTTGGCGGAGACGAATGCAGGCTTCTATTTTTTGGCAGAGGAAGGAGACAGCGGCGGGACCTTCCGGCTCTTCCAACAGTTTGTGAAGCTTGTGACGAAGCATGCTTCCTGCTTTCTCGCTTTCGCTCTCGCTCTCGTTCTCGCTTTGGCTTTGGCTGTCGCTCTGACCCGAAGCATCGTCGTCGTTTTCACTTTCAGACGCGCTCTTTTCCTCTGCTTCCTCCTCTTTTTCTTGTTCAGAGTCTGAGCCAGAGTCGGAGTATACTTCCACAGCCTTCTTTTGCAGTCTCTTCTTCTTCGTTTCTTTCGCTTTTTTCTTTGTCTGCTTCTTCTTTGCTTCATTCAATCTTTCCTCTTCTTCATCAATACGTCTTTGTGCTAAAGAAGCGCCCTTTTGCTTTTGGTTCTTCTTCGTTGTGCTGCTCGTTCTTTGCTTCTTCCTCATTTGTTTACGCTCCTTCCGTTGTTGTTCTTCATCGGAAGATCCAGACCCCGAATCGTTCTCTTCCTCGTCTTCATACGTCTCCCTTCTCCGTTTCTTTGTGGGAGGAGCAGAAGGTTCGACCTCTGTCGTCTTTCTCATGCCACTACTCTTCCTCAACTTTGTCAACCGTCGTTTCTTTTGGTTCGCTTTTTCTGCTTCTTCCTCGCTGCTGCTCAAGGATTCCATCAAACTTGCTGCATCTTCCTCTTCTTTGTAGGTCTCTCCTTTATTCTCCTTTTCTTGCTTTTCTTCTTCCTTCGCTTCCTCTTCTTCCTCTTCTTCCTCTTCTTCCTCAACTTGGTCTTCCTCTTCTTGTTGTTTGTGTTCTCGTTCTTTCTGCTTCTCTTCAACATAATCTGCGTCGTCGCTATCCATTCTTTTGCCATCATCAACAACAAAGCCATCATCACCTTTGGACAAAGTAGATGAAGATGAAGCTAGCGAAGAAGAACCATCCCTCTGAAGTTGTTGCAAAGCTTGAGCTCCTTCCAGACTCAACAGCTCCACATCATAGCGATTCTTCGCAAAGATCAGATGCAAATAAAGCTCCTTATCATTGCTGCACAGTTGAAAGAATGACTTGGCCACAAAGTTCGCAAACGAGAAAAGAGCTTTATGTGCTGCTCTCTCTCGAGTGGAACTTAGCGACTCCGTGTTGTTGAGAATGTCAGAGAAGAGGGCGAGCACCGAGAGCGAGTAGAAGAGAGCCCTGAAACGGTCTCCATAGTCCACTGCCAATCGATGAAAGAGCTTGACGATGTGATGGTTGGTGGCTTTGCTGTTGAAGGTCTGCCATCCACGCAGCAGCAAACAATAGTTTTTGATGACTTTGGAGCTGCCCAACGATGCCACAATCCTCTCAAAGTCCAAACGCTCCTCCGTGAATCCACCTTCTTCTCCTTCCTCCATTTGCATTCTGTTCATCTTCTTCTTGCTTTGATGGCTCGCTTCGCCATACTCATCGTCTTCGTCAAAAGTGTTTATCTCGTCCATAGCAAAACCAACCCGATCGCCGCTCGTCGCTTTGGCTTTTCTTCTTACAAAGACGTTACCTCCGTATCTGGAAGCATAGTTCTCCGTCAATCGAAGACAAACATGGATCGCCTCCACCACTTCATTGAAGAAGGTGAGGCTTTGAAGTTTCGGGTTGAAGGTCTTGGCCAGTTTGACAAAGACATCGGTGAAGAGATCTTGAGCAAAGATGATTTTGCTTTGCAAGGTCTTGCTCCAAGTTACTGAACTCGGTTCCTCTTCCATCGCTGTCGTTGCTACCAACTGTTGGAAAAAAGGAATAAGAAAAGAGAAACGAGCCAAGAAGGGCAAAGAAGAGAGACAAACCAGTTCTTTCAAGGCAGAGACAGAAGTGGCAAGGGCGTCCCAATTCTTGTCCTCCAAAAACGTCGAGACTTGATTCGAAGTCCACACAAACGTTTCAAAGTCAAGGGTGTCGCTCACAGGACCCAACAAGAATGTTTGCTTTCTTCTTTGCTTCCCTTCGTCCTCTTCTCCGTCTTCCTTTTCTTTTTCCTTCTCCTCCTCTTCTTCGTCTTCCTCCTCTTCTTCCTCTTTCTTTACGAGAAACGCAGAGAAGGCGGAACTAGCTGCATTCTCTTGAGTTTTGTTGTAACGCAGAGCAAGGCGTTGGTAACCTACAAAGAAGCGAATGGCCCATAGGTAATGCAGCTTGTCACTTCTCATTACGTCCGGAGAGCCGCTATCCAGCTGCTCTCTTACACTGGTCATTAAACCTTTTCAAAACAAACACTCGATGTTAAAAAGAAAGAGAGGAGGGAGGAGCGAGAAGAGAGACAAGACACATACGATTGTAACAGCCATTTTGAAGAACCTCATCCACAAACGTCTTCAACAAAAGCTTCGTCTCCAGACTGGTAGCTGAATGCAAGGCCGCGTCCTTTCGATACCTCTTCCGCTGCCTGCCCGGCGTTCTCTCCTCATCTCCTTCCTTTAGTCTCTTCATCAACGCTCCAACTCTGCTGTCCATCACTTCAGCTGCCGTTTTGTTGTATATCATCTTTTGAACAACCACGTTTGGCTTCTCGTTGTTATTGGGTTCATTGTTGTTGGTGACGGTGTTGGTTTTCTTCTCAAAGTAAAAGGTGCCGCCGAAACGAGAGTGACGTTGAGGGGGAAGAACAGAGCGAGAAGAGCGGGAGCGTTTCTCTTCTAGCAGAGCGGCGGAGAGGCGATTGGAGAGAACCAACTTACGAGCCTCGTCCAAGATGATCTCTCGAATGTCGCTTTCCTCGGATTCTTGCTCGCTTGACAGTTGCTGTTTAAGATAAAAGAAAACATGTTAAAAAGAAGAGAAGAAAGAGCAGGAAAGAAAGAGAAATACCGAAGACTCTTCTTTTTTAGCAAGAACGGAAGCGGAGAGAGCAAACTGTTTCCACAAAAGCTCAGGACTCTCCTTGCGCAACAGCAAATGCACAATCTCCAACAACAAAAAGTTCCACTTCTCATTCTCCTCGCTGTCGATCGACTGCATCAACATCATCAACATCTCTAAAACGTTTTCCTGATGAGAGGAGAGAGAACAAGTGAGAACGATGGCACAGACAAAAAAATAAAGCAGTAAAGATACCTTTTGAAAGGCTTGAACGAGCTGATCGTGCATACGACTCAAATGGTCAGCAGCAGAGGCCTCTGAGACAGGCGCATCTTCCACCAACAACAAGTTCTTCAACAGGTGCAACGCCAGCTCGATCCTTCTCTCGTCGCTTCCCGTTCCCGTTCGATCCTCCAAGGGACGAAGGAGGAGCGTCATCAGCGCCTTCGTGCCTTGTTGAGCGATGAAGGCGGCCTTGGCCTCCTGCATGTAAGGAAGGTGCATCGTTTGCACCGAGAGGTTGTTGGGAGGGAGCGGCAGGGTGACCATGACCAAGAGCTTGAGCAATGCTTCCGCCCATCGACTCCATTCTTCTTGCTTTTGCTCCTCTACTTCTTCTTGTTCTTCGTCCATTCCTTCTGTTGTTTCGAGAGCAGAGGAAGAAGCGATGAGAGAGCTAACGACGTTCAGCAGAGGAAGAAGGTGTTCGCTGACGAGTTTCCATTTGCCTAGTTGGAGGGAGCACTCTCTTGTCTCGACCGATTCTCTCCTCAAGAATCGGATTAGCTCTTTTAGATATTCTTATTATTTTGAAAGCAGAACTGATAAGCCAAACGAAATGCAAAGAAGAAAAAGAAGAAGGAGAAGAAGGAAAAAACAAGAGAAAAAACGAACCAATACAGTCTTCCGCCGAAATATATTTTCCTTCCTCACGATCAAAGTAACCTAATCCTTCGACGTAAGACAACAGCTCCGTCTGAATATGCACGTCCAAGCTGAGATCCATTCCTCCCGCTTGTTGTTGCTGTTTCTGCATCTCGCTCCTACTGCCTCTCTGGCGCAAGTCCGCCACCGACTCGCTCATCTTTTCTTATTTTCCTTACACTTTCAATTCCTAATTTTTTTTTGAAGTTTTGTCGTTATCATGTAACGGTTACTTTTATTTTTTTTGGCGGGAAAGTTCAAGGCTGAACCCTCATACAACTTTGAGGAGCCATAAAAATGGACTTCACATCAGAGATGACCTTTTTTTTCTTTTCTTTCTTTTTTTTCTTTTCTTTCTTTTTTTTCTTTTCTTTTCTTTTCTTTTCTTTTCTTGTCTTGTCTTGTCTTTCTTTTTCTTTTTGCTGGTGGTGAGGGAGAGAGTAGGTGGTTTGTTGTTATTGTGTGGTTTTTTTAGCTGATAGGACCCAAGAAATCCTCTTTGATAGAGCCGATAGAGAACTGTTGAAGGAGGCGAGAGTGAGCAAAAGGAAGGTAAAAAGAAAAGAAAAGAAAAGAAACGAGATAGGATGTACCAGTTCGGAGGCATCAACTCGCGTTCCAACTATCTTCAGACGAACTAAAACCAGCCAACAGAATAATAAACATACATAAACTTAAGAAAGAGAAAGCCAGAAGAAGAAAAAAAGAGAAATAAAGAAAAACGGAGCACAGAAAAGAAAGAAATAGAACAGAATAGAGGGAAGAGAAAAGAGAATAGAAAAAAGAGTAAAAATACATGCCTTCATCATCTTTAGAAATTCGGATGGACTCATCGTCAGAAACAAAACATTCATCGTTGGCGTCAAAGTTCATGTCAGACGGGATCAAGTGCTTTGATACAAAAACTTGCAATGGTCCCACCTCTGCCATGAAGCCCATCTAGTTTTGTTTGAGTGCGTTACAGAAACAATAAATGGAATGAAGCAAGCAAATGTTAACAAAACAAACCGCAGAGAGAGAAAGAGAGAAGAGAAAAGAGAAAGACAGAAGAGCGAAAGCAGAGAAGCAGAGAGAGCGAGAAAGAAGAGTAGAGCGGAAGGAGTAAAGAAAGAGCGGAAGAGCAAAGAGCAAAAGAGAGAGAGAAAAGAGTACCTTGTTCACTTGCGTAACAACAGCATCGACGACCTCTCCTTTGAAAGGCCGAAAGACGACAGCTTTGTAGGTGATGGGGAAGGTCACGAAGCCATTGCCGGACACCACCTGGCCCTTCCCAATGGAGACGACGGCGGTGACCATGATGATGAAGCCGTAGCGGCCGGAGCAGCTGCCCTCCACC
>JAVKOQ010000689.1:0-18534 GCA_031835245.1 Balamuthia mandrillaris
AGTACGGTGAGTTTATTGTTTAGGTCTTGAAGCAGGTAGTGCAGAACAGATGGCTGATACATGTATTTATAGAAGAAAATAATTAAAACAAACTGTAAGAACAAGAAAATGATGAAGAGAGAGAGAGAGAGAGAGAGAGAGAGAGAGAGAGAGCAGTACCTCCAATTCGATCGCTTCGTCGAGAGCAGACGTACTTTCAGAGAACGATTCACTGTCAGGAGCAATGGCACTGTAAGCCAATATCAAGCAAGAGCCAAGCTAGGAAAGGAACAAGAAGAAAAATCCAGCCGTTAGCTTGAAAACGAAAAGCAATAAAAGCGGAGCTGCTAACCTCCAATTCACGAATAAAGGGGCGAAGAAAGTCAACATGAGGTGTTACCAACAACCTCGGCTTCGCATTTTGTAAGGGCTCATTTTCTCTGTAAATAAGAAACAGCACCAAGTGTGAAAACATTGGGTTGAGAGAAAAAAAAACAAATGAACAAAATGAATATAATACCCTATTTCATCATCGTCTTTGGGTACTACATCCTCCATTTGATCTTTGGAAGAGCTGCTTCCTCCCGTATCTTTTTTCAAAAGTTGCTTGTCGATGGTCAATGGTGGAATATCTTCAATTGTTGAGATAAACTTGGTGATGGACAGCAGCACTCTTGGCTCTTGGGACAAACATCGTTGCAGCATTTGCTCCATTTCTCTCAGATGCTCCACTCTTTTTACAACTTTGTCTGTTATATTAGAAGAAAATGAGAAAGAGATAATAAAATAAATGAATGTTGACAGAGGGTAGATGTCAACTAACGTTTGATAGTAATATCTGATGAGCTGTAAAACGAATTGATCAATTCTCGGCACCTATTAAAAGATAATGTTAGCAGAAACAATTACAAAGAAGAAAGAAAACAAACCAGCAGAGTCCGAAGAAGAGTGCCAAGCCAACATTACTTTGCATGACGGCACCTAACCGCGTAAAATCCTCGAAATCGTCAGGGGATATCAGAAACAAAGGACACCCAACAAGAGCATCGATGCCTTCCAGCGGTTCATCAAGGAACACGCGACTCACTTTTAGTAGACGCAATAGGGGAGCTAATTTTATCAAAAGGTTTGCCTTTTCTTCCTTGATCATGTAATATAACATTACTGCTATATTGTTTACCTGATCCAAGAAGCAAAAAAAACAAATAAGTGAGAAAACACAAAGAAAGAAAAGAAAGTAATACCGTACTTGGTCGTTTAGGTCAAACCAAAGCGGCTTGGGATTGCTGCTCAAAACATCAGATAACTCTTCTCCCTCTGGTACCAAGAACTTCTCAGTTAACTCGTTCTCAGCCAACCTGTTTCCAGAAAAAAATATTCTCTTATCGGTCATACGAAAACTTAGCGACAAGCAAATAAGCTTACGTTTTTAGCTCGTCCACAACCTTGCAATCTAAAAGGCCCTCTCTCACAATTTCAACAAGTTCATCACATAAGAACGAATAACAGTACTGCAAAAGAAGAAGTAGTGAGACAACAGATGGTCAAAACAGGAGCAGGACTTACAGGAGAAGAAACGGAGCACGAGCTTATCAATAAGTGCAGTAACGTATATATCTCTGTTCTATTAGCTGAGTTCATGGCTTCGCCCTGGGAAGCAGCAAAACCAGAAGTCACTTCATGCTCCATGTCTTCATTTTGTTCACTTGCTTTGAGACGAAAAAAGAAATCAAATAAGATAGGCATATCGCCTAAACCAACAAAAAAAAAATTACGAATTATAAAGTAAAGAAAGGCAAAGTACTGACCATAAGATCTTATCATGGCCAATCCTCCAAGTATTCCAATTTTCTTTGCAGAGTCTGCTGGACTAGAAAGTAACTTTCGTATCATGATCATAACTTCGTTTCCGAGAGTTGACGGGGTATTTAACTTTGGTGCTTGGTAAATACTTTTTCGAAGAGAAAGGAGGAAGAGGAGAACGTACATGTGAAGCACGTGAGACTAACTGACAAAAGACAGTAAAGATATTGCGAATCTGGTTGTCCTGAAGAGTATGGAGATAGTCCAGAATGCCTTGTATGTACACAGAGTAGCTTGCCAATTGTTCGCGCATTGCCTTTGATTCTATCAACTTTAGCAGCACACTCAACGCAGCGTCTATTTCCTCACTCTATCATAAATGTAATCAGGAAACGAGAGGAGAGAGAGAGAGAGAGAGAGAGAGAGAGAGAGAGAGAGATTAGAGAACTGAGGAACATGAATGAAGAATGCATCATACCGCTCCAGACCCGATGTGGGTGATGATATTGCCCAACAACTCTTGTCGTTGATACTTTTCCGTAAAGTGTTGAAATACAAGAACGTATTGCGCTACCCCAAACTGCCTTATGGCTGGCTCTGGTGAACGAAGAAACAATTCTTGTAATGCCAACAAAGAAGCATGGTATCTTTTTTTTTTTTTTTTTTTTTTTGTGTTAGTATAATAGATAAGAAGGTTGTTGCTTTGCTAGTGGCGCTTGTGCTGAAAGTGAGAGCGCAGAAGAAGAAGAAGAAGAACAAGAAGAAGAAGAACAAGAAGAAGAACAAGAAGAAAAACAAGAAGAAGAACAAGAAGAACAAGAAGAAGAACGAGAAGATGAAGGAGGAGGCGGAGGAGGAGGCGGAGGAAGACAAAAAGAATCAGGAGCAGCAGCAGCAGCAGAACAAGATCAAGAGCACGAAGGAAAATAACATACGGAGCAAGGGCTTGGGTGTGACCAGCGATAGAGTGTGATAGAAGCGCGGATGTGAAGTGCCCTGCCACAATCTTTTTCCGAAATATTGCTTCAGTAGCTTTCTTATGAGCGGGAATCGAGTGCAACACCCACAGTAACCACAAATCCAATAGCTTGTGTTCCGCCTATAATATGAGGTTTTAAAAAAATGTTCATTATTTGCCAAATGAAATACCCTACAAAGAGGAGAGAGTACTTGAGATGGAACAGTTTGAATCTCCTTTAGAAACGCCTTAAGTATGTATTGTTGTGAGCGAATACCAGATTTTATGGCCTCTGTTCGATAGTTGTTCTTCTGGTTAGACGTCATAACGACAAGGGCGAGAAGTTACTAAGGAAAAAACCAAGCTACCAACCAAGAGTTAACGTTTCTCCCATTTTCTTCGTGGCCGCTTCTGGCGATTTGGCTTGTCGGTTACTCAATAGCGGTGCAAAGTCCAAATTGCATCGTATCTTTTTGGCAACTTGTTGCACGTTGTCTTTGTTTGTTGAGCGTAAAAGAAAGCTCACCACAACGGGGAGGTCATCTAGGGCGGCAGATGGAAGGGACCTCAATACCGAGTTCCTTACTTGGTCCTTCACGAATAGATAAGATAAGATAAGATACAGTAATATAAACTAAGTGGTAATAGAGAGAAGACAAACTGTTAACTCGGAGGGTAGATTCAAGTTGGATAAAGTATCCAGAATTGGCACTGTGAGCTCGCTCTCCTGTTCCATTAATTCTTGAAGGTCATTTACAATCATGGGAAAACCATAGTCATCGATAATGTCGGGAATGAACGTGATGATCTCTTTCTTAAGATAGGAAGGACACGCCTTCATCACCTCCATAAGTTTGGTGGTTAATGCTTCGCTCTCGACAACGCTGTCCAACCACCGAAACTGTCTCAGGATTTGTCGTGGTAGACTGCTTCCATAGTCTGTGTCTCTGCCATTGAGAAGAGACAACGAGAGAGAAAGAGAGAGAGAGAGAGAGATAGGTCACAAAAGCGAAAGCCTAGAATCGGAAGAAAAGAAGCAACGTACTCTACAATAAATTGAGGCAACTTTTCCAGCAGTCTTTCAATAAGGAAAGGTTGTATAGCATCCACTGACAACAGCAGCTTCAACACACAGTCACTGGTGGCAACATGTTCGCTATGGACCCAAAAAAACAAAGTGAGACGGAGAATGTTCGCTATGGACCCAAAAAAAAAAGTGAGAAGGAGGAGGGCAATAAGAGAGGCATACGTTTGGTCGGGACTGGTGAGTGCAGGGCGCAGCCAGTGTTGCAGCTCCTCATCATTGTCGATGATCTCTGCCAATTCTTCTTGCGCTTTCTTTAGCGCTTCTGCGCTCTGAGTAAACGTCTTGCTAACGTGTCGTCGAAGCTGCGTTGGATCAGCTTCCAGCAAGAAGAGGAGGGCCGAAAAGAAGATGGTGAATAAACAAGAAAGAAGAAGAAGAAGAAGAAGAAGAAGAAGAACAAGAAGAAGAAGAAGAAGAAGAAGAAGAAGAAGAAGAAGAAGAAGAAGAAGAAGAAGAAGAAGAAGAAGAAGAAGAAGAAGAAGCTACCGATAACGTGCGTTGGTCCAGAAAGACTCCAGCCACCGCCTCGCAGCACTTTGTACAATACGCTGTTGCTGGAATCTGGGCCTTGGCTTAATGAAGAGGAGGAGGAACCCGCTCCTCGTCCTTTCTTGACCGTCTCCCATCCCTCATCGGCATTATCTTTTTTGTTTGTTTTTTTAAGTTTGGGTAAGCATTAGTTCAATGCTGAGCATCCCCATGTACAAACAAAACAAAAAAAAAACCAACCTTGTTTTCGTTTCATCTTTGTTCTGGTAGTTGAACGCCCACCGGAGAGGACGCTTACTCTCGTCGTTTGTGGGTGAGACTTTTTTCTTTTTTCTCTTTTTTTTTTATTTTTTGAACAATACTTGGAAAAATTTTTCTAATTTTTTTTAAAAGCTTCCAGGAAAAAAAATTTTTTTTAGAAGATTGAAGCTGTGGCAAGAAGAATAAAATGGACGCAACGCAGCACCAGCTTAAGCATACAATTTGCGGGCGAGCGGGGTTGCATGTGGAGCATACACACGTACCAACAAAAAGATCTTCGCTTTGTTCCCTCATTCTGGAAAAGGAGGGTGGGGAAGGAGCTGAGGAAGACAGCTGTCTGCTCAACAAATTGTTACCGGATAACAACAACATAACAAGGAACGTCTCAGCGCACTCGGTATCAAACAGCAAAGGACAGCAGCGAATGCTCCTCATCAAAACGGCGTCGCCGAGCGCAAGAACAGAGTCCTCATGGAAGCAGCACGTTGCATGCTTCAGCAAGCTAAACTGGGCGACCAATTCTGGGCAGAAGCAGTTCGCATGGCAAACTACATAAGGAACCGTGTGGGCCGATATCTTGTTGCTGCTTGTTGTACGCTGTTGCATGTGGGATGGCATCGGCAGGGGCGTCAACGATACCTGAACCTCCGCTGGATGGAGAAAAACTACGAGCACTACCGCTCACTGCTTCATCAGAGACTCAAAACGAAAGGCCACGCTACCGTAATGATGATTCACATTGCAAAGCCTCCAGGCCGCCTCGGGCTGCCACCTTTGTGCAAACAAGGTAGTGGTTGGAATGGTTGAGGGGGAGTGTTGAAATTTCCCTACAATGCTCCTATTCCCCCCGCTTTCGCTATTTTCTAATTCCTTGGGACAAGAGCCTTGCTCTCGATAAGGCGAAAAACAACCAACATCAGGAAGTGTATAAATGGGTATTGGATAATTATCAGTGACTGTCTTCAACAAGTCTCTCTCTCTCTCTCTCTCTCTCTCTCTCTTTCTCTGTCGACTTTTAGGAATATGCGGTTTACTTACTAACCCTTTTCCTGTTAGCGTCTTTGCTTATTAGTCGTGGAGTGCTTTCGTTTCTTTTAAAATTTTGTCGTCATCTTCATCATCACTCCAAGGTTCTAAGCCAAGCATCTTTCGGCCGAGAGGGGAGGGCACAAACTCATTGGGAAGCCTTAAACGTACCGCTTCTGCTCGAGCTTTGCCCAATTCGCTCTCTGGGTATGGCATCTGTATGTAATATATTCAAGTTCAAGGACGGTTACACATATAAAACAAAAACAATGGAAACAAAAGCAACACAGAACATACCACATCGGCAGGAAACATCTTGAGGTACTGGCAGAACCGAAACTTATCGCTATCATTCGGATAGTTGCAGTGAGGCATCGCGGAGGACCAAATGACCAAGCTGCCACGACGCATGCTGACCTTGAAGACATGTTGGATTAGGGGATCATCGCTTGGAACCATGATGAAACCTTTGGATGAGGTCTTTGGATGCTTTTCAGCCCATTCTTTTGTGAACTTGTGAAAACCTGGTTCAAAAAACTGTTAGATCCAGAGAGAGAGAGAGAGAGAGAGAGAGAGAGAGAGAGAGAACACGGTAGCAAGGTACAAAAGAGAACAAACCAGGAACAGTAAGAAAGCCGCCATCCTCAACCTTGCTGTCCGCCAAGGCTATCAACCCTTGAACCTTTTCATATCCCTTAAACTCGTTGTTCTCATTGTTCTCCGTGATAAACTCATACGCGGCGGTATGAGGAAGCTTCCATCGTTCTAACGTTTCTTTAGCTTTTTTTCTCTTTTCTGCTTCCTTTTCTTTCTCTTCTGTTTCGTCTTCTCCAACATGAAACCAACCCCATGGATTCAGGTCCCAATGTACCCATGCCGAACGGGTCTTCCATTCCGGTCTATCTTCCCTTCTTAATCCTCCTTCTTTGTCTGCTTCTTCTTTCTCCTCTTCTTTCTTTTTTCCTTTTTCTTCTGTTCCTTCTTCCTGACGAGAAGGAAAAGGAATGTTTTTAGTGGGTCGCATCATGCCATACCTGTCCATGCTGACCATCAACTTCTTGGTGCCCAACACCAAGCTGAAGGCTTTATAAAGGTTAGCGTTCTGGCGGTTGGTCCAGGCCATGACCCCATCCACAATGTCCATGCCCACGATGCCAGCTCCTCCTTTGCCCAAACGTTCCCAGGAGTGAGGGTCCTCCTTCTCGAGGCCAGGGAACGAGTTACTGACCAGCTGCCAGATCTCGTCGATGGTACGGTCGCAGTCTTCGGGGTCGAGGACGTTGTCTACGACCACGAAGCCAAACTCTTGGAAGAAGTCGAGAAGGGCTTGTGGGTCATCATCGAGGGAGAAGGAGTGGACGTAACCCTCTTCATCGAGAGGCACCTGTTTGGGGGTGTACGACGTGGCAATGGGTTGAGGTGCCGGTGTAGCCGAGGCAAGCTGAATGGAGGCACTGGAAGACGTGCCTCGTGCAACGTTTTTCAGTTGAGAGGAAGCAGAGTTACCCATCTTCTCCAAAAGGGTATGCGTGTGGGGGTGGCTAATCTTTCTTTCTTTTTATCGTTTGTTTGGGTGCATGCATTCTTCAGGGAAAGGGTAACGCCACGTCATCCTATCCGGTGACATCATCAAACCACTCAAAAGGTTAAAACACACACACACGTCGGCCGGAAAATTTCCCGCCAAAAATTGGGGGGGGGTAATTAGGGCGTTCGTGGTTCAGCAGCAGCAAATGGTGCAGAACCATTTTTTTTTAAAGGTCCCCCTTCGCCACGTTCTCTTTCTTCTTCTTCTTCTGTGGCCATATATGTTGTTGTCTTTTCCTATTGCTTTACCTCAAAAAAGAAAGACGAAAACAAGATAAACAAAAAAAAAACATGAAGACAAAGAGACTCGCTGTGAGACGGAGGTCTAAGAAAAAACAAGCGCCTCCGCCGTATGCCATCCTGCCCAAAGAATGTGTTACGCAAATGAAACACGTATACAACCCTGAGGACAGCGCCTGGAGCCTCAAAGAGAACCTCATTGCGGTGACAAAGGAAGAGAGCGTTTCTGACCCTTCCGACACACTCTGCCGGGTGGACTACACCTTTCGATTTACCAAAGGAAACGAGGTAACCTCCTCTTTCTTTAAGGGTTTGGTTCTCTGTCGTCTCAAACATGCAACAACACAAACAGACTTTCGAGGGATATGTGTTGTATCATGAACGGCAAAAGTTTAAGGAGGACAAGGAGAGCGACGAAGAGCAAGACGCAGCGAGCGATGACGAGGAATGGGAGATCAACAGAACCGGCTTATTCCTTAGCCCCGTCAGAGAGGTTCCCATGGCTGTCTGCGACCGAGCGCTCAAGGTAGGCCGCCAAGAAGGGGAGGACAGCTTTAGCTTCGAAGACGACGAGCTGGAGGACCTCTCCATCAATCACCTTCAATGGCCCTTTGAGCTGCCGCCTCATCGATACAATGGTGGAATGCAGGACGAACTGAAGGCGAGAAACAACAAGCCGTGGCCGATGGTCTTTTATCTGTCCGAACCCAAGTACCACCCGGACGATAACCTTTGGGTGGCTGCTGATCCTGAACGCGACCAATACTCTCCCTATTTTGTTGGTTAAACAATAACGTTTTTTCCTCCCAACTCTTGTATTCTTCTTCTTATTCATTTGCAGTGAAAAGAACTTATTTAAAGTTTTGCTTTGTTGTTTCTTCTCTCCGTTCGTCCACCATTCCGGTGTGTTGTAGCTTGTCTTTCCCTCTTCTATCTCTCTCTTCTCTCATCTCAATGACAAACACACACACCAAAAAAAAAAACAAGAAAAAGAATGTATGAATGTACAACAAAGAAGCCTAGAAAAAAAGAGAGAGAAGTGGTCGGTCATTGTGTGGAAGGTTGCAATAGATCTTTGTACTGAGACTTGAGTTGCCGGAGCTGCGACTGCACTTGCCCCTGCAACTCCTGTGCTCTCACTTCCTCCGTCAGCTCTTCCGTCGTCACGTCTTCTTCCTCGCTTTCTGCTGTTTTGTTACCAGCAGATGAAGAAGAGCTCTTCTCGTCCTCGCTTTGTTTCAATGGTGAAGACGCACTAGAAGATGCTTCCGCCAACAGCTCCCGAATGAGCAAACAGGCTTTGCTTCCCCCGGTCAATGTCTCCGACCGCACCATCAAACGGATGCGCGCCAACAGGTCATAATAAGCACTGCTCTCCTCTTCCGCGCTTTCCAAGTTTTGCTGCAACAACTTGACTTTTCTCTCGAAGCTGGCCACGTACTCGTTCATATAGTTGCGCAGCAGGTCCAATTCTTGGCTCTGACGCCTTACCTCCTTGCGAGCCGCGGCAAGTTGGATGTTCAACGCCGATACCTGCCGCTCTAACGCAAACTTCTCGGCGAGGAGCTTCTGCCTCTCGGCCGAGGGATTGTTAATGTCCCCTCTCCGATCGGCCTCTAACAACCAAATGTCCATTTGCAGTAGCAGTTCACTCTTTTGGTTCTCGCAGAGTTGCATCTTCAGGTTGGTGGCTCTGAGTTGTTCCTCAAGTACGGAGATTTGGTTCTGTGCCTCACTCTGGCCTTTCTTTAGACGTTCGGCCTCTTCTTTGGCGCGAGCCATCATTTGCTTCATGGCTGGCAAACGCTTCATACATTCGTTGGCATGGTCCAGCTCCAGGCGCAGCTTCTCTTCCTCCTGTCGGTACTGCTGTAGGGAGAGTTCGTGTTGATGAACGCGTTCGTTGGTTTGAGAGAGTTGTGCTTCGAGCTGACGGCGGGACTCCTCGGCACGTTCCAACTTGGCTGACAGCTCGCTCTCAGTGGTTTGCAGGAGATGGGAGAGATGGAGGTGAGCGGTGTTGAGCTCCTCCAGTTGATAATCGCGTTGGGAGCAGCGTTCGTCGAGGAGGGAGAGCTTAGATTTGGCAGAGGCGAGCTCCTCTTTGACTGAAGTGAGCTCGTCTACAAGAACGTCTTTTTCTTGGAAGAGAGCGGTGTTCTTGCTTTGCTCGCTCTCCAACGATTGACGTTGAGCCGTCAGTGCCTAATTGTAACTGTATAAGCGTAATGAACAAAGCAAAGAAAATGAGCACGAAAAGATACATACCGCTTCCTTTTGCTCGACCAATTTCTGCAAGGAAGCCACCTGGTCGCTGATTCTAGCAATCTCTTCTTGTTTTTCGGTCAACTGCTGTTGGAACTGAATCTCGGTTTCTGCTTGTTGACCTAGTAGCTCCTTTTGTCTTTCGTCCCACTCGGCGATCACTTTCTCCATTTCTTCTCGATGACGAGAGGAAAGGTCTGTTTGCGTATTCTCCAAAGTGAGGCTGTGCTTCGTTTCGGCGGTTTGCAGTTCCTCTTCGTGAGCTTTCCGCAAGCGCGACAGTTCCTCCTCCTTTTGCTTTTGATGCTCCTCCAACAGAACTTTGGTGTTCTCCTCCGCTTCTTTGGCTTGCATTACGAGTTGTTGTTGTAATTCCTCTAATTGTTGTTGGCTCTCTGCTAGGTCTTTGCTTTTGGTAGACAAACTTGAGCGGGCCTCTTTCAGCTCACACTTCATAAAAAGATGTTAGTAAATGTGAAAAGTGAAATACGAAGAAAGGAAGAAAAAACCTCGATTGCTTGATGTTTGGCGCTGAGGCATTGCATAGCTTCCTCAGTGCGATGAACATGTTTCGAAAGGAGGCAGAGAGCAGCCTTATAGTGGTTAACCTGGACAAGAGAAAGAGCATGCTCTTGCTCCTGGAAGGAAATAGTCTTGCGGCACTGCACCAACTCTTCCTCGCATTCCAGTATTCCCTGCTTCGTTTTCGCCAACCGCAATTCCGCATGACAGAGCCCGTTTTCCTTTTCTCGCAAAAGAAGCGTCGTATTTTTGAGCTCCGTTCTACACTGGTTGCACTGTTGCTCCAGAGCAGAGAGCTCGCTTTCTCGCTGCTGAACTTTGGCGGTCATACTTGTCAATTCTTGGGTCTTCTGCTCCAGCGCAACTCGAAGGGAGGTAAGCGCTTCCTCCCTGTCTCTCAGCTGAGACTCGGCCTTGGCCAATGACTCCTCCAACCCAGAGCTCTTCTCCTCCAATCTGTTCTTTTGTTGTTGCAGCTCGTCTCTCTCGGCCGCAAGCGAGTCCTTGTCCCCTTCAAGCCGTTGTACCTGCTCAAGAGCGTCTTGCTCGCCTTGCTCCCGAAGTTTGAGTTGTGATTCAAGTTCACGTTGTTGTTGCTCGAGAGAGGCGTGCTGTTGCTTGAGCTCTTGGAGAGTGGCCGTCTCTTGGTCAAGCATCTGACGGGACTGGGTTACTTCTTCTTGCAAATGCTCGCACTTAACCTGTAGTTGCGACAACGCGCTATGTTCGGCCTTGTACTGTTCCAACAGCTGCTCGCTCTTCTGCTTGGCCTGTTGACATTCAATAGAGAGGCTCTGCACTCGCGCGGTCAGCTCTTTCTTCTGAAGAGCCAGCTGCTGACGAGAGTGCCAGGCCTTTTCCAGGATGACGCTCTGGCGGTTTGTAATGTCTCGCACGTGCTTGTTGTGCTTGTGAGTCAACTGGGTGGCCAACGATCTTCGTCGTTGGATTTGATTGTCCACACGTTGAAGGGCGGTGTGAAGGCATGCCTCGCAGCGACCGCGATGCTCCTGCAGCATCTCTCGCTGCTTGCCAAGGATATGGCACTGCTCTTTCACCGCGAGGGCGGCTTGGTTGTGAGTGTTGGCAAGGAGGGTTGCCTTGTCCAGTACGTTTTGAAGAAGGGTGAGACGACCAGAGAGGCGTTGCTTTTCCTCAGCCAGCGAGGCAATGGTTCGTTTGTAGTCCTCGTGTTTGAGCTCATCCTTGACGGTGGAGAGCTCTTTCTTATGTCTTCTATAGGCCAACCGAAGGTCGCTCTGGAGCTTCTTGTTGAGGGCGTTCTGTTGCTTGAGCTGAGCCTCTAAGGATTGAACGTGATCCAACGCCTTTGCCAAGTCTTGTTGCGCCTTCTCCGTCTCTGCCCGATTGTTTTCGAGTTGCTCTTGCATAGCTCTGTTGGAGTCTTGGTTGAGCTGCTCCCGCTCTCCTAAAGCGTGCAGCTCTTGTTTAACCTGCTCGTAGAGTTGCAAGTACTGTGCCTCTCGCTCCTGGAATTTTTGTCGCTCCTCCTCACGAACGGATACCATCTTGGCTTCCAAGGCCGAGAGGTCCGCATCCTTTTGAGTGAGACAGGTTTGCAGCTGTTTGAGTAGCATTTCGTGTTCCACCAAACTGGACTGTAGGCGCGCTTTAGCTTCCTCCAAACCTTGCAGCTTGTTCTGGAGGCTGGTATTCTCTTCTCGGAGCAAGTCATTGCTTATACTGGCGCTCTCCAATAGCTGCATTTCAACTTCAGTAAAGGACAACAAACAACAAAAAGAAAAACAAAACACAACTGCAGTGGTAACGTACTTTTGTTCAGAGGCACAACTAGAAGAAGCACCTTTGCTTGTGTGGTTTATCAAACGCTCTTCCAACTGTTTGATCCTGTCTTCCTTCTCCTGGGCGTCAGCGACCAGTTTTTCTTTGTCTAGCGATAGCATTGCAACTTGTTTGTTGTGAGCCTCTTCGGCCTGTTGAAGTTTGAGGCGAAGCTCTTCAAACTCTTCCTGTGACGGCCGCAACTCCTCTAGAGGCTGTGATGTAAACAAAAAGAATGCATTAGAGAAAATAGCAAATGAGTCTTTTTGAAAAAAAAGATATTAAGAGGCCAACGACAAAGGTACCTGTAGAACAGGCTGGGTATTGCGTAATGTTTCTACTTCAGTTTGCACAGCCGTGTACTTGCTTTGCAGGGCTTCATAGTCGGAGGATACACCATTCATACGAGATAGAAGGGCTTCGTGTTCCTAATATGACCATGTGTAAACACAACAACAGCCACAATCACAAGAATAAAGGAAACTACATTACTCTCGGCACTCACCTGTTTCAAGTTCTTATAACATTCAAAGTTTTGCTTGAAACGCTCCGCCTGAGCCATGTACTTTTGTTTCCATTCGTTTGCTTTGACCGTGTCAGCATCGCTCTGGCTTTGCAGTGCTGCTATTCTGGCATCTTTTTGCTCACACTCCTCTTTCAGTTTCTCAAACCGAGCAGTTACGTCCTTGAGGCGGTTGGACTTGGCCAAGAAAGAGAAGTAGAGCATCTTTCCCTGCTCCGTGATCCGCGTGCACTCCTCCTCGTAAGCCTTTACGTTCTCTTGCTCGTTGATCAATTGGTTTCGTAAGGAGCGGAGCAACCTCGACTCCTCTCTATTCTCCTCTGTCTCGTTTTCTTCTGGGAGCTCAGCAACTTTTTCTTCCGCTTCCACGTCTATAAAAGTCCGAGAGAGTAGAGGTGTAAGAGAGAGAGAGAGAGAGAGAGAGAGAGAGAGAGAGACGGAAGTAAGGAGAGAAGAGAGAGGACAACAACAGATGAAGAATACAGGGATGAAGCGGATCGTACCCTCAGTGGAAGAAGGAACAGGTTGCGTAGCACTATTTTGTGGTCTGCGAACGGGTGTGCGATAGGCCCGGCGAGGCGGCGTGCAAAAGTCTTCCGGCTTCGATCCTCCAGTTGGTAGCCCGAGGCTTTTTGCTTCACCCTTGCCAAAGGGAGTGCCAGGCATGCCTGCGCCATGGCCAACAAGAGCAGGCCTTGCCGCAGCCTTTAGAGGAGTGCAAGGTCTCTCCAAAACATTTTCAGCAAACTCTTCTTCTGGTTCCTGTGCGCGAGGTTTATTGTTGTTTAACACTGAGATCAAAGAAAAAACTTTTCGCGGGTGGGGTGATTAAACTTCCATACCTCCACGACCGCACCGTGGCGGTCCACAGGAACATCCTCGGCTTCCATCTGTTCTCCTCGTTATTCTCTTCTGTTACAATCAATCAATCAATCGAACCGATTTCTTGTGATTATTTTTTTTTCTTCGCCCTCTTTTCTGCTATACGCTCACCGCACTCACCACCATGTTTAAAAAAAAAAAGACCCTTGAAACTATGAATTTTGGAAGAAAAAAAAAAGGCGGGAAACCCTTTCCACCCAATTGTTTTAACCGTCATCTCTGGGTACTCTTCCCGCCGATTTTGCTGGTTTTTTATTTTTATTGTCGACGCCGATCTGGTTGATCTTGCCGACAGCAACAAGGACGAATGCTATACGCGGCAGGTGGCGCTTTTCGTTCGTATTAAATATTCGAGGGTTCTTTAAAATGAACTGTGCGAGGATTGGTGGATTTGCTGTTAATAAAATGAATGAATGTTCGTATCCATGCTCTGCTTTATTTTTTTTAAAACAAAAAACAATTTAAAAAAAATTTGCTTAATGACTTCTCCAATAAAACGGTATACGGAAACAAAATTAGCTATGCGCCCATTTGAATATTTCAAAAAAAATAGGGTGTTTCTTTCTCGATTAAATTAGTATTTACGGGCAAAACCACCAGAGAGAGAGAGAGGGACAGCAAAAAAAGTCAACCCGCTTTTTTTGAAAGCCAGCAATTCTTCTTATATTGCGCTCTCAATTGTTTTTTATTTTCGTTCCAACAATATTATTTTTTTTCTCGCTCCACTTTCTGGCCTTCCTTCTTTATTCTTTTAAAACAAAACAATACGCAACTACATAACAATAGGCAAAAATACAACCGCTTCCACTCCAGTAAATGATGTCGGCCGAGAGACTTTGCACCAGCCCTCCGCCTTTGTTCATACAACCCATCCCTCAGGAGTTAGGCCCCAGCTTTCCTTCGTTTCCTATGTTCCACCCAAAGCCCGAAGTTCCCATTCTGGCTCCGCCGCGGCCCATCACTCCTCTCATCACAGACTATAACAACAACTGGATCGAGGAAGCTCGTAAACTACAACACTTGAGCTTTCGGCCGATTCAGGAACAGGAGCAACAACAACGCAAGAGCGAAGAAGACAATAATGATCTACAACAACTCGCTGATGCGGTTCGGACGGAGAAGGAGCAAGAGGACCAGGACGACGACCAGGGAGAACAAAACCACGGCACTCCAAGGCAGATGAGCTCTAGCCCACACGAACGGGAAGCGTTGGATCCTCCTACTCCCATGGTTGCTTCTAGCTTCTCTTTCGTGCCAGCTTCTTCCTGCCTTCCTTCTGCCTCTTCCATCCTTTCTCATCTTTCCTCTCCTTCCTCGTCTTCTTCTGCCATTCTTCCTGCTCTTCTCTACAACAACAACAACAACCCGTTTTCGATTTCCTGCGGTTCTATTCCAACTCCTTCTACGTCTTATCTTTCTGCTTGTTCCTCGTCTTCTTCTTCTTCTTCTTCCACGTTGAGACCTTCGTGGAACAAACACACAACTCACGCCACTCACACAGCTCGTCGCAAGAGGGCGACCACTCACCAGCGGAAGATCTTAGAGGACGCCTTTGCGGAGGATCCTCTCCCCAGCCCCAAGAAGAAAGAACGCATTGCCCGACAGGTAGGCCTGAGCGAGAAGCGTGTCCAAATCTGGTTTCAAAACAGGCGAGCCCAGCAGAGAAGAGAACAACGGACGAGAGTGCTTCAACAACAACAGCAACAACAAACATCTGACCACTTGGTGCCGTAGCATCACCATCAATAAAAATCTCCATCAGAAATTTTTTTGGCTTGGTACAATCTCGCTCACTTGGCCTCGTTCCTTTTCGCTTTCATAGTTGTTTGATCTAATCGTTCTTTTGCTCTTATAAAGGTGATGTTGTCGCTTATTTGTTGTTAATTACAGCTCTTCGTGAATTATTTGTTCCTTGTTGTTGTTATCGTTGGCACCTGGTGCAGGTTGGAGCTGCTGTTCAACAAAGTCAATAATGCTGTTTTTTGTTTTGCTTGTTCCAGGATAAAAAACGGAACGCTCTTGCTTGAGATATTTGCCAGAAGGAAAGAATACGATGGCTGGCAAGTTTCGGGTCTTAAAGTATGTTCGTGTTAAAAAAAAAGGGTATTAGTGCTCCTGAAGAGCAAAACTGAGCAAAAAAAGCGTACATCGCATTGTTCTGGAGGATCCTCTGTGGAGCAATCGTAGGTTGCTATCATAACATCAGTGTCTTCTTTAGTCGCAAAGTAATAGGCCACTTGGTTATACACGGGGATTAAATCTTTACATGCAGCGCACCTATAATGGGGTAAAGCGTTTGTACAAAGAAATGGCTGAAAAATAACACGAGAGCAGGAATGATTACCCTGCAAAAAAGAAGAAATGAGTAAACCAAAAAGAAGGATAAGGAAAGAAGAAAGAAGAGAACGTACAGGGAGTGTAGAACTGTACAAGAGCAGGTTCTGCGGCTTGAAGAACCTGATGCTCAAATGTGTTTCTGGTCAAGGCAACTGTTGGACCATCCATATAAACAATAGGCTTGTCATTTGATTGCCCGTCTATCTCCTCTCTGAACCCGTCTAAAACTTTCTCTATCCATTTGATCAAAGCCCGCTCCGATATTTCTGTCTTGTCTTTGTCCAAGAATTCTTGTACCGCCTTTGTGAACAGAAAGAAACGACAAGAAACGACAAGAAAGAGAGAGAGAGAGAGAGAGAGAGAGAGAGAGAGGAAGAAGCGAATTGTTAATGAGTACAAAAAGAGAAATCAAAGGAGGAAGTACATTGTGCCGAGTAAGCTTGATAACGGCAAGTGTGGGAACGTCGTCCTCAGTAAGGTTGTAGGAAGGCAACACCTCGCTGTATTCCTTGGTATCTAAAGTGAGAAAGCCCACCTGGCCGCTGGCACCAAAGTGCTTGGCCAATGCCTTGAAGGTAGATTCCAATTTCTGCAAGTATCATTCGTGAGAATATTGATTGAAGCGGAGCAGAAGCATAGGATTATAACGTACGTTGGAGGCCTTGGAGTCATCCAAGAAAGCGAGACATGTAGGTTTATCCATTTCCCATGCGCCTTTGTTTTTGTTGAATTGAAAATATTAAAAGTAAGATAGGAAGCATATTAGCAAAAAGTACAAACCATGCAAGTTATCGTAACGCATTTCATCCCACAAGGGACGCTTGTGTAGCAATACAAACTCAATGATGCTTTCTCTTGTAAATCTGTCCGTTTCCTCATACTTGATAGTGCGTTCTGCTGGCTTAAAGATCGCAACAGAGGGTGAACTCTGTAACTTCAAACTCTGTGCCAACTTTTCATCAGAGACTGCATAGAAGGGTATGCTTTGTTGGAAATAACGGGCTGCGCCTTCGAACTGCCCTGCTTCAGCAGAGGTCAGGTCTTCAAAATATCCAACTACTCTAACCTATTGTTTGTGTTCGTTATAGCAAAAGAAAGAAGGAAATAATGAAAACAAAGACGGAAGAATACAACAAGCTGGAGGATATCCTCGCTGAGTGCAGCAGCAGCAGAAGAAGAAGAAGAACACGAACAAGAAGAAGAACAAGAACAAGAACAAGAAGAAGAACAAGAAGAACAAGAACGAGCACAATAAGCATTAAAAAAAGTATACTTTACTTTTTCGTAAGCCAAAAAATCTTTTCGTTGATTCTTGGTTTCGATGGTTCGGGTGGCAGGTATGGTGAGGGATTGAAGGAACTGCAACATGCGCTCCGCAATTCGTTGGCCCATGTATTGCCTTGGTAGGCCCTCTCTGAGGCACGACCATTGTGAACAAAAACACACGAGAAAGAGAAGACAAGAGCAGGATAAAAAGAGGACAAGCGAAGCGAGAAGGAAGCAAAGAAGAGAAGATATCAACACGAGAGAGAGAGAGAGAGAGAGAGAGAGAGAGAGAGAGTAACAGACTAGAGAAAGAATGAAATACCTGAAAACAAAGAGGGCAGGCAGGTAAGTTACATGGAAGCGAATGGCCAGCTCTTCGCTTTGGTTTACGTCAACAGTGGCAAAGATCACTTTGGAGGTGGAGGCCTTGTGCTCTCGCCAATACATGGCCAACTCATAAAACTGTTCCAACACGTGGTCACAATCCGGACCGCAGTCTCCTGTTGTGCTTTGGTTGTTTGTTTTTTTTTTTGGAGTGAGAGAGAGAGAGAGAGAGAGAGAGCATCGTTAGCACTCGTGAAAAGAAGAAAGGAAGAGAAGGATGTAGTTACAACAGAACAAAGCTAAGAATGCCTTGCGCGGTGGTAGCGAGGAGCAGTTGCTCCATGTCTTCCATGTTGCTAACGACCGCCACGTGTTTGTGGGGTGGGATGGGCTTTGGCGTGAGCTGATGTTCGCGGCTAGCAGAGGTCCGCCTCTCCGCCGCCATTTCCGCATCAATCTCGTCCACCTCGCCGAGATTTGTGAAAAACTCGTCACCGCCAGCAGTGACCACGACGGCGGTCAGTCCCGCCAGGAACAACAACAACAAGGCCATCCCCATGAACCGTCTCATCTTGAGACCCCTGTATTTTTATTATTCTTGCTCGCACGGAAGAGGACTGCAAGTTATATTCATGACGACGTGGATATAGCCGTAACTAGGAGCACTTATCATCCCCATAACAACAGTTTCATGGCAACGGTTTCTACGTAACCTGATCCATTATGGAAATCTACCACAAAATCGCCCGCAACAAACGAAAAAAATTGTAGCACTCTCTCTCGACTTCCTTTTGGCGCGCACCGCACCGCACCGCGAACAAACCGCTGCTCCCTTCCCCCCCAATAAAAGGACCCAACACACACACAACGCGTAGCACGCAAGACTCCCAAAAAAAAGAGAGAGCGAGTTTGAAAGAGGGGAGAGAAGGAAAGAGGACCGCTACCTGTTTTTTTTTTTATTTTGTTGCAATTTTTGCTTGTCGTTATTGTCTTTCAATCTCTCTTAAGGACCCAATCTTTTTTTTTTTCGAGTGCTTCTTCAACTTCTGCCTGCACTGTTTTCTTCTGCTTATCGCTTTTTATTTTTTTTTAATTGTTTTAATTTTTGAGCCACGATGCATAAAGTGTTTGGCCGAAGTAAGGCGAAGGACAAGACCAAAAAGTACATCCAGGGAGAGAACA
>JAVKOQ010000690.1:0-18435 GCA_031835245.1 Balamuthia mandrillaris
GAGAGGGACTAACAGTTCACAATGGGCGAGGCAGAGACGAGAAGGAGGCCTATGTGCTGGCTGCTTTCCGTCACCTAGGCCTCAAGCTTGCGAAAAACAAGCACTACCCATGGGAAGGGAAGTACTATGCTGTCCATTATGTTCCCTGGGTACATCTCAAGTTGGACTTGGACTGGTTGCACATGTATCCAGTGGCAAAGCTTAGGTGCTATTGAGATTATGAGGCATAGTACGTGTGTTTCAGAAGAAAGCGCGAGAAGCAACCGTTTCTCGAAGCTATATTATTGTACAATTCGTACGAAGACGAAGACGAACAAGCAGAAGAAGAAGAAGAAGAAGAAGAAGAAGAAGAAGAAGAAGAAGAAGAAGAAGAAGAAGAAGAAGAAGAAGAAGAAGAAGAAAAACAAGAACAACAAGAAGACGATGAAGAAAATTATGAAGCAATGAGGCTGCAGAACTGAATGGTTCCAAGAACATGAATTTGAAGCAGGTTGTTGCGGTCCAGTTGCTTAAGATACCTTTTCATTGACTATTGTAAAGAAACCAAACCAGGTGTTCTTTTTCCTTCATTCTTTCCTTTTCTTTTCATTTTTATTCGCCTTGTTGCAGTTGCACCCTTCCCTACTTTTAGAGCTGAATCCAATATGGGAGAAAGGTTTTGCCTCTCAAGCGTTCACCTGAGGTCCATTCCCTCTGCTAACTATCCGTACCCAAGAAGGATGGCAAGTGGCGCGTCTGTATTGATCCCGGCCTTCTGTGAGGCTTGTACCCCTCCCAGTCCTCACCAAAAACAGAGCATCTTTTGGTTCCCCCCTGTTAGGTATCATTTAACAAACTAGTTGCTCCACAACGGGTAACCCTCCTGGGGGTGAACCGGCACCGTTACATTGTGCCTATTACCGAATTTTATGCGAAGAGGGAAGAGAAGGAAAAGTTTGCATAACATCCCCAAACCCCCGATCTTCTTTGTAATACAAAACCCTTGTTGGACACAAAGTTCAGTTGTGTTTGCTTGTAGTTCGGAAGTGTAGGCAACAAACACACACTTTGCTTCGCCTCCTCAACAAGCAGAAAAATGGGAGATTTGGTTGTAACTATAGTGGAGGCACGGAACCTCATCGCCGGCGACAGTAACGGCCTCTCCGACCCTTATGCTTGCCTCTCCGTAGGCAAAACCAAGTTCAAAACAAAAACCATCAAAAAAACGGTAACCTAACCCTCTCTTCTCTTTCGTCTCGTTTCTCTTGTCTCTTTCATCGTTTTCGTTGCTCCTCTTTTCTGTATTCACAAACAAACAACACAAAAAAAGCTCAATCCAAGGTGGGAGGAAAGCTTTTTCTTCACGCTCCCCTACCCTCCGGAACAGCAACGCCTCAAATTGAAGGTCTTCGATTGGGACATGATAGGGTCGGATGACCGCTTGGGTAAGACGTGGATCTCACTCAACTTCCTCATCAGGGGCCAAGAGCACGGCGGCTGGTACCCCCTCGAGGGCGTCCCTCATGGAGAGGTCTATCTCCGGTTGCTCCCAACGGGCTGGGGACGAGACCCGCAAGATGAAACCCTTTCCTCGAACCGTTCCGCGGAGGAGACCTATCAGTATCACCAACAACAACCACAAAGCGTCAGCTATTCTCCACATTCATCCCCTAGTTTCTCTGGCTCTCACCACAAATCTCGCTCCCGCGGATCAGGGTTCTCTTCTTCTTCTTGTTCTACTTTTCCTTGTTCTTCTTCTCCCTCTCCTTGTTCTTCCTCACGTACTTCATTGTTCCTTCTTTCCCGTTCTCACTCTTCTTCTCATTCCGTCTTTGCAGCATAAAGTTGAAAGGAGTGGGGAAATCAGTTGGGTCGGGTCTCTCTGCAGTGGGTCACGTCGCTGTAGCTGGTTTATCTGTAGCTGGAGATATCTTGAGTATTTTAGACGACTAAACCTCCTTTGTAACATTTGTCATCAGTTGAGAGAGAGAGAGAGAGAGAGAGAGAAGAGAAATTGTTTCAAAGAATCAAGTCCTTCCAAGCAGCAGCAGCTCTTTCTTTCGCTTTGCGCTCTTTCTCCTCCGTCGTTACTTCTTCTGCTTGTTTGTTGCTTGTCATCGTTGCCAGGTACTCCTCTTCCACTCGCTCCAAAAACTCCGCAACAAGCGAGGAAGTTAGGTAAACGGCGTTTCCCTGGATGTCATTCAACATCCGCCACAACTCCTCTTTCTCTTCGCTGCTTCCTCCTTCCTCTCCTAAAAACAGACCAGCACGAGTCGTCGCACGCGCAAGTGGAGGAGGCGGATTGACGACGCCCTCCACCACTCCAACACATTCCAAACGAGAGTTGAGAACTGGGCCGCCGCACATGCCCATCGGGAGCGCTTCTCTTTCGGTCCTCGCGAAGCCTTTCTCTCCCATGTGGAAGCGATGGTGGCCAAACGCAATGTGAGGCACTTGTTGTTCTTGTTGCTGCTGTTCCAATGTTGGCGCAGAGGTTTCAATGAGGTTGTAGTTGACCCAATGCCCGTCAAAGCTTAGTTGCTGCTCTTACGCGATTTTCGGAAGACAAAAAAAAAGGTAAGAAGGAAGAAAAGAAGAAACAAAAGAAGGATAAATACAAACTTGGTCCTTTTCCAGGTCTGAGAGGTTGAGTGGAACAGAAACAAAGTCGATGCCGACTCTGTGCAAATCACGTTCAGTTGCCGCCTCGTCCTCCAAGTGAAGCACTACCAGGTCTGCCGTTGGGTGCCGATAGGCTTTCCGTTTCAATGGACATTCCAACAGCACTCTGCCTGTTTCTAACTTTTCGTTTCAGCCGTAGCAAAAGCGAAAAAGAAAGGTTACATTAAAACAAAGAAGAACACGAAGAAGCAGAAGCAGAAGCAGAAGCAGAAGAAGAACGAAGAACGAAGAACGAAGAAGAAGAACAAGAAGAGACACGAGAACGAGAAGGTACATACCTCTCGAAACTCAAGTTTGTAGAGAGTATGTTCTTCTTGGACGAAACGAAGCCACTCTTGTGGATAATATTTGGGCCAGAGAAAAGGATGAGTAACATGAGCGGACCCTATAATATGGTGTTTGGG
Organism: Balamuthia mandrillaris; assembly: GCA_031835245.1. Classification (NCBI taxonomy): domain Eukaryota; phylum Discosea; order Longamoebia; family Balamuthiidae; genus Balamuthia; species Balamuthia mandrillaris. Next base: position 3,069 of record JAVKOQ010000690.1, read on the forward strand.
CAGCAACGAAGAGGAAGAGGAGGAAGAAGAAGAAGGCCGGGGCATTCTTTTTCGCCATGGAGTCCGAAAGCAGGAAGCTCGCGATAGCACTTCGTGGGTGGACATGCCTTGCTCCGGGAGGCGAAACCATGAAGATAAGGAACATGAGTAGTAGACAGGCCGTCTAGCAAAGTGACCACCTTTTGGCACCACGCCGGTTTTGCCGGCGGCGGAAGAGAAGCTTAGCACTCGCGTCGCGTTCATCTTTGCTTCCCTTTTTTTTTTTGTTCTTCCCGTGTGCATTCATGACGACATGAATCCTTATTTACCTATTACCTCCCGATTGATCATAATAGATTGAATAAAGGCGGTAAGCGGATTTCGGAAAAAAACCCATCAAACGGCGCGTTACAAGAAAAGGGAGGACTCGACTTTAAACCCAACAAACAATAAGAAAAACGCGTGCTCTCGCTTTCCTCGCTACCAAGTCTTTCGTTGCTGTTTACCCCTTTTTAAGTCATAACCGATTTAAAAACCTGCACCAACGCGAACTCCCCCATTGCCGCTGAAAGGAGAAAGCGAGAAACACGTCACACAACAACAATGCGCACAGACGGGAGGCAAGGTAAACAAACCGGACCAGGCTTCTATAGTGTGTTTCTTTTTTTTTCTCACTGGCCACTGTTCACTGGCGCCTCTCTCTTGTCCACGTAAAGCGCCACCTAACAGACGTTGACCCACAAAAACCAAAATGGAGTCGTAATTGCAGCCAATTTGAATAACGCACCGCGCGGTATTATCCGAACCAGCCAAAGGCATTAGGCCGTTCGTTATCGGAACAGCCGCTACCAATCTACGTTTATGCCAATTCGAGGCATCCTTCCTCTTCCCCTTTTTTTCTTATTGGGCGGTTTTGATTTCGGATTGGTGGCCCGGAGGAAGTGTCCGGATACGGGACCTTTTATTTTGCCCGAAGGTTAATTTCTCCTTAAATTGGTTTGCTCAAAAAAAGGTTAGTTTTCTCCTCGACAACCACCACTTTTTTCTCCTATCTGTCCTGCGGGACAACCATTAAAAAAAAAAAAACTAGTGAACCCGAACACAACCACAGAGAGGAAAAAGGGTAGAGAGGCGGTTGGTAAAGTTTTTTTATTTCTTTTGGTTTCGTTACAAAGAGAGTAAAGGAGACTGCCACCACTACTAGTGGGTAACGAAGAAAAATAGAAAAGAGCGGGAAGCGGGCTTTACTTTTTTTTTGGTACGCTTCCTTTTGTAGGGGGGAGTGATTTCTTGAAGGGTATGGTGTTCCTTGCTTTCCTCTCTCTCGTTTTTTTATTATATCGATGCATCTTTTTTTTTAACGTGCAGCTTCAGAAGTTTCTTTCCTTTTGTCTTCCTTTTACTCCTCTTCACCCTGCTTTGTTTTCTAACTCTTTTCCCCACCTATGGACCAAATGACCCTCCTAGATGCTATCCATGCGAAGCGAAGCAGTGAAGTCGCCGGTTACGGTGCTGGATCTGCCTTACCTCACCTCAGAAGAACAGAGGGAGCTCAAGTTTCAGCTGATCCCTCAGTCAGAGGAGTATGTGTTCCAACCCATCTTTTGCCCGCTGCGAGGGCCCAGCCCCCTTTCCTCTGCCTCAACCACCCCCACACGGACAGGCAGCCGAGGGCCTTCCGCCACGCCAGAGGCAGAGCCGACCAAGGACAAAGAGGTTGAAGTAGTGTTACAAAGCCCCTCACCCACCGATGAAATCCTTCTGGAGAGGCCAGTTGCGAGGGAGATTGGAGGGCTGGAAGTAAACTTCCTTTGGGACGCGCGCAGGCGGCTCTCCTCTGCGGAGAGCCTGGACGTGCTGGTTGCTGAGCGGCGGCGGCGAGCCACCACCCTCTCTTGTGCAGACGGCCCTTCTAACAAAGGGTTAACCGACGGCGATGGTGCCTCCTCTTCTTCCAACAGCTCCAACAATTCCTCCTCTTATGTTCGTAGCGCTACTCCAACGATGCTTGTGCTACAACCCCTGGGTGAAAAGAACAAGACATGGCCGTCGCTACCTGCTGTCTCCACTGCATCAGAACCCTTGAAAGAGTCTGCCGGCTTGGCTTTGGTGGACTTGGAACATACGACCGCCGGCGGCATGAAGAAGCCGGTAGGAAAGAAGAGACTGCAGACCATTCTCGGTGGCTCCAGCCCAATAAACTCTATCCGTTCACCCCCGCGAGAGATCGTGGAGACGCTGGAAAACCTGCGAGTCCAGGCTGAAAACAACGAGGAGGACGAGCTGCTGTTGCTCAATGACCAAGCTAACCTGTCCCCTGAAGAATCATCCGACCTGTCAGCTGCCTTTCTTGAGCCACGCGTACGGATTCTGCTTTTTTTTCTTTGTCTTTATTTTCTACTAACGCACTCTGTTCCCTTTCTTTCTCTCCTATTACAGTGTCCCGCACCTTCTCCGATGACAATGTTAAAAGGAGACATTGAAAAATACAATAAAGTAATAGGGACATCATCGCTGTCATCTTCATCCACATCATCATCTTCACGGATAGCTACCATTCGGAGACAAGGAGAAGAATACCCTCATCCTCGACCAGAAGCAGTTGCCACCAACATCAACGCCAATAATGGTGAAGGAGGAGCGGCTCTTCTCAACTCAAGCCACATGACACAAACCTACGCGGACGCCACTTCTTTCTCTACAGAAAGATTTTGCAGCGGCAGCACCGCTGTCAGTGATACCGACGATGACACCGACACAGACACCAACACAACAAACTCCGCCAACACAACCCCAACACTAGACTCCACGCACAGTTCCCCAACCGCCACGACCAACAGAAGTGCTGCTGCCAGCAGGCCCACCTCCACAACGGGTATCTCCTTTGCTCCACGGACCGCTCGAGGAGGGAAGAGCTCCCGCCCCGAGGGAGTGCCTCGGCTCAGCCTGGAAAAATTGGCCAGAGCCAGCTCCTACAACAACCTCAACAGCTTGAAGGAGACTCACTCCCGGCTGGCCATTTCCCCCCGCGCCATCAAGGACAAACGCAGCTCCTGGTTGATCAACTCGGATCCTACCCAGTGCAGCCCTGACCGAAACAAGGGGGTCATTTCGATCAGCCCTCGGTCTGCGTTTTCCAGAAGCGGCAAAGCCACCATCCATTCTTCTCTCATCAACTTCAAACGACCTTCCTGACTTTCTTCTCTCTTTTCTCTTCTTTGTACAAAGATGGACATGTTGCTATGGTGATAATCTATTTAAGGAAATAATTAATTATAAAGTTGTTAATTACCGCTACATCTCCTTTTATTTCATAATGGGGCGACTAATTAATGAAACTCAGAGAATTGGTACTCATGAGTTTGCTTTCGTGCTGTGCAAGCGGGACAAAGAAGACAACGACACCCCGTGTGCGTTTCTAGCGCCTCTCGACGTTTGTTGTCGGAGGAGCGAACAGACAAAAGAGATGAACCCTGCTCACTCGAAGGAAAGTTACAAGAGCAGAGGGCACACCTTGTACGAAGGTCTGGCCAATTCCTCGGAGGACCTGCACTCGGTGTTTCGGCCGTTGTCCCAGGAGGGCCGCTTGCAAAAGTCCTTCTGGTCGTTGCTCTACTGCACGGCAGCCAACCTCAGCAGCGACCAAATGGCACAGTTTATTGTCATGATGAAGACCGTGGCTTTGTTGTTGCCTGATGTGAACGCCAGGCGCAGATTTCTGGTAACAAACCTTTGACCGTTTCCTATCTCTATCTCTCTGTCTCTGTCTCTGTCTCTGTCCTTGTCCCCTCCCTGTCCTCTCTCTGCTCTCTCTCTCTCTCTCTCTCTCTCTCTCTCTCTTCCGCTCGTTCACTGTTTGTTGTAACTTTGTTGGTTGTGTCTGCTCTTTCTTTGTTGTTGTTGTTGTTTAGGAAACGATGGATAGCGACTTGGTGGAGCTACAAAACTCGGACGAGGCGCTGCTTTGGCTTTGGAGGTTGCAGCAGAAAATGAATGCTCACCTCTCGCAGCCGTACCTCTTCCTTGGAAAGAAGAACTTGGATAAACTGCCAACAAACGAATTGCTCCCTGTTTTGCGGGTACCTCTTCTCTTCTCTTCTTTTTGTTTAAGAGAGAACATAGTCGCGGGAGAAGCAGAATGACGAGCAAGAAAAAGCAAGAAGACTGACCCAAAAGATATACCAGAACAAATGGGAGTGGAAGTCTGAAGACAGCGAAGAAGTGGAGCGAACATTAGCCAACGAGGCGGAAGAAGCTGGCGGACTGATCAACCAAATGATACCAGACGAGTTGATGCTGTCCATCTTGGATCAGCTGAGCCCTGCTGAGCTTCTCATAAGCTGTGGCGTCTGCAGGCGGTGGCGCCGGTTGGCTTCCGACGCCGTCTTGTGGAAACCACGTTTTTTACAACGATGGGTTATCATCCGGCCTCATATCCTTGAGATTGCTCTCATCAGCGAGTCTTGGAAAGAGTAGGCCTTGTTTATTTTTCTTGTCTTGTTCTTGTTCTTGTTCTTGTTCTTGTTCTTGTTCTTCTTCTTGTTCTTGTTCTTCTTGTTCTTCTTCTTCTTCTTCTTCTTCTTGTTCTTCTTCTTCTTCTTCTTCTTCTTGTTCTTGTTCTTGTTCTTCTTCTTCTTCTTCTTCTTCTTCTTCTTCTTCTTCTTCTTCCTATTCTTTTTCTTCTTGTTCTTCGTTATTCTTCTTCTTCTAATATCTGCACAAAACAAAAAAGTTTATTCTTTCAATGGAGAAGTTGGGACCTGCTAGATCAACTCTTCGCGGAGAGGGACTGCCCAGCCAACCTCACCTTCGAAAGCAAAGGAGAAGAATATGTGGAGGAGGAAGCTGAGGTGGTGTTCTTGTCCGAGAAGATCAAAGAGGTAGAGGATACGAGCGGCAACGGCGGCAACGGCGGTGGCAGCAGTGGAAGCGGCACGGGAGGTGGCCGAGGAAAAACTCCTCAAAGAGTGGCATCTTTTCGAGAAAGAAGAAAGACAAGGAAGAGAAGGCGTTGGAGGCTCAGCTTGGAGCTTGCAGGAGTGATGAACACGAACGTGCAGCAAAGAAAACAGGGCAGCGTATTCCTTGGTAAATTTTCTCTCTCTCTCTCTCTCTCTCTCTCTCTCTCTCTCTTCCGCCCTGCCTTAAACTTTCAGTCTCACGGCATGTGGTAGTACCTAGAGATGAACCAGACGAATTCGAAGCCACTCCGGCTTCTGCAGCTTCTGCGATATCCTCCGATCCAGCATCTCCTCGACAGAACGCTTCTTCTTCTTCAGTCACTTCCTCCTCGCCCTCGTCTTCTTCCAACAACATCATTGTCAACAACACGTTCCTCGTTGGTTCTTCATCGATGTGCACAGAAGAGGGAACTATAGAAAAAGAAATAGGAGGGTGGGGAGAAGGTTGGCTCGGCGGTCGTCGCCGTCAGTTCGTTGCTCTGCCAAAACTCAAGTACTTGGTGCCTCCTCCTATCAACCCAAAAGCGATGAATGTGTTGCTGATGTTGAGCGAAGAGGAAGAGCTTCGGCTCTTCATGGAGGAAAGAGAAAGGAGGAAGGTCAGAGAGCAACAAATGTTAGAAAAAGGCAAAGAAAAGGGAGAAGATGGCGGTTTGGAGGAAGAGGAACAGCCCGCAGCTCCATCAATGTCGGAATTGTCCCCCAACTCGATCAAGAGAAAGCAGCTGATGCCACCAAAGAACATCAGGAACAGACCAAACTACGTGTATGGGCTTTATAAACCACCCAAGCTACCAGTATGGTCCTCTGGAGGAACTCAAAGCAGACGTCGGGCTTCTCACATCAAAACAGCTACTTTGACAAAACTATTGGAATATCTCACCAGTCCTTGGGAACACGGTATTCTCTCTTCTCTTCTCTCTTTCCTTCTTGTTCTTCTTCGTCTTATGATGTTTCTATTTAGACTTGGAGTTTCTAAAAATGTTCATGCTCACTTTTGAGAACTTCACCACACCACGAACCTTATTCAAGCTGCTTATTCGAAGATATCCTCTTTTCTCCGCTCTCTCTCTCTCTCTCTCTCTCTCTCTCTCTCCACCATCATAATAGTCAGCAAGCCTTAACTCTTTAACACATATTACGTCGAGCCTCCACCTTCCTTAGACTCCCCAGAAAGCTTAAAGGAATGGCAAAACACTATTTGCAGTCCGATCCAACTGCGGGTCATCAACGTCATCAAGATGTGGACTGAGAGCTACTATGCTGACTTTGTGGCTGATCCTTATCTCTCCAAGTGTTTGGAACGGTTTGCCAAGAAGGTGCTTTCCAAAGGAATTGCTCGCCAGGTTTTGCGCCTGCAAGAGGTCCGTTATAATAGTGTTATTCTTTGTTCTCTCTTGTTTCTTATTATTATCACTCTTCGATCTTCATACTTCTTGCTCCTTCCTTCTTCAACAGAGACATGGCCCAAGACCAAGCCCAACATACCAGTTTAGCACAGTGCCGCCCTATCCAGAAGTGCCAAAGAACCTTTTCTCGCCAAAGCTATCCATATGGGATGTGTCCGACCTGGAAATCGCCCGCCAACTCACAATCATCGAGTTTAACCATTTTTCCAAGATAAAGGTATGGCGCTCACTCTTTCTTTGTTCGCTTTCCTTGTTTGTTACCCTTTTTGTTTCTTCGCAATTATTTATGTCTGTTATATTCTCACGTGTTTAAACAGCCACGCGAGTTTGTATATCGAACGTGGAGAAGAGCAGCTGCTCAAAAAGCCCCAAACATATTCAAGAGCCTCGCCCATTTTAAGCAAACTGCGAAATGGGTTGAGACCGAGATCAGCAAATGCAGCAAGTTGCGTTCTCGCGTTAAGAAAGTCAAGCGGTTCATTTGCATTTCAAACGTACCTCTTGTTCTATTCTGTTCCTATTCTTTCTTCCCACTCTACCCTTACTATTCTCTCTCTCTCTCTCTCTCTATTATGTTCTTTCTTTATTCTTATGTTAATGGTGCTTCTCTTCTCTTTTAGATGCTTTTAACATTGAACAACTTCAATACATTGATGGCGGTGTTGCACGGGTTGAACCAATGGGCAAGAATGGCCAGCTCCACCCATCGCCTGTACAGCATGGTTCTCAAGTTTTCCGATATTTGGGGAGAACTTTCAAAACGTGACCGAAAGGTACTTCATCTCGTTATGCTGATGATAACACATTGCACGACTGATCCTTTTCTTTTTCAATCTGTGTTGCATTTGTTCCTATTTTGTTTCTGTTATAAATAGGATTTTGAAAACATGGAGAAGCTGATGATCAACAGCGAACTCTATCAAGAGACGTTGGTACATTCGGCGGGCACTGGACCACGCATTCCCTACCTGTATGTTTATCACTATCTCTTATTTCCTCCTTTTGAACCTTATCATTAGCAGTACTGATATCTCTTTTCTTGTTCTTCTCTTACTTCGTATTGTCTCAACGAAATAGCGGTAAGTCTCCCTCCTGTTCGGTGAAAGTGCCTCTTTTTCCCGCTAATCTTCGCTCTCTCTCTCTCTCTCTCTCTCTCTCTCTCTCTCTCTCTCTCCGTTAGATTGGCATCTATGCAAGATAATGAACGTGGAGCGGTACATTCCATCCATCCAAGAAGACAACACGATCAACTTCACCAAGAGCAAGTACCTCTACAGCCTCATCTCCCAGTTGATGAGCTACCAGGAGACGCCCTACAACCTGGAGACCGTCGGCAAGATAGCCGATCTTCTCCACGGCCTCATCACCCGGAATTCTTCTTGAAAAATCGATTGATTTTTTGTTATTTTTGTCAATTTTTCAATTATTTACTATTTTTTCGGATTATTTAAGATTATTTAAGATTATTGCCATTCGTGGAAGAGAAGAAATGCTGCTGCAATGGTGCTTAATTACATCACAATTAGAGCACCAGTTGTGCACCCGAGTGAAAGGAAAATAAAAAGAAAAGAAAAGAAAAGAGATGTTGTTGCTGCTGCGAGGAGGAGGCAGGAGAACGCCTTACGCTTTGCCGCGGCTCAACCCGTCGACGCCGTCTCACGTTCTCGCTCCCAAAACCCTTTTCCTTCGAAGCCTTCCCTACTCTTGGCGTCATCATAATCTATCCTCCCCCTCTTCTGCCGCCGCCGCTTTTTCCTGCGACTTTCATTCTCGCCATCAACACGAAAGGAAGAAGACAGCGCCCTCGAACTTCTCATCGACGGATGCCACGATTTTTTATCCCTCTTCTCCGCTGCTTTTGTTGCCGACCAACAAAAAGCGGCACTTGCACACCAAATCTCCCTCACAAAGAGCTCACCCTCATGAGGCCCAACATGAAGGGAAAGAACAGCAGGAACACGGGCGGTGGCTCGATTTCAGCGACGAGAGGTTGTTGCGGCAGGCCGCTGATGAGGAGGAGGACTTAAGGGAGAGAGCGGACCTGGCCAGGGCAGAGAACACATCCAGAGAAGACAGCTTGTTCGAGCACATGGTCGATTGGGAGACAATGGCCATGTCCATGGCCAACATTCAAGACGCTGAGGACTGGAATAACCCCCTGCGGCGATTGGAAGCTCTCGAGAACCACGTGGTTGAGGTGAAACCGTTCCAACTTGTGCAGCTGCTTGCTGGCTTCAGCTTGATGCCCAAACTCCCTGCTCCCTCCTCTTCCTCAGGCGGCGAAGCAAGACACGAAGCGGAGAAGAGAGAACAGAGCATGAGGGAGGCACTCTACCTTCGAGTGTCCGCGCTCATAGAGCACATAAACGGGGAGCGGTGGACATGGAGCGACCAGGCGGCAGCTCTGCAGCTGCTGAACGGGATCGGGCGTTGCATGGACCCGCGCCGCCAAAGCCCTGAGACCAGACGCACCTTGTTGCAACGCGCCTATCAACTCTACGACGTGTTTGAGCAGCGCCGTAAAGATTTGCTTCACCCTTCAAACAACAAACAAGGTGCTCCACTGTTGGCGAGTCTGTCGCCGGCTCTAAACGCTCTGCTGTACTGTTGTTGTCGGGCGGGTGATCATCAGCGCGCTCTCGCTCTCTACGAACGCCTGAAGGCCGAACACAGAAAAGCTGATAGCAAAGATGTTGAGGAGAAGCGGCAGTTGATTAACACGAGAACGTTGGATACCGTTGTTCTGGCATTGCTCTCTCAAATAGAAGTGCCAAGAGGTCGTCATGGCGATGCTCTTATGGCCCCTTCTTTCCTTTTGGTATGTTTCTGTTGTTGAGCCTGTTTTGTTTGATTCTCCGCCTCTCTTTTCTTATGCTTTTTTAAAACAAAAATATGCACAGCCAACGGCGACACTGACCTTGCCAAGAACAAACGATGGCGTTGTAGAGCGAAAGAAAGACGATCGACGCGCTTACAATGAGAAGATAATAGAGCAGCTACTCTCCATTCTCAGGAATGACAGCAAAGAATTTGGCGTAGAGCTGGATCGAAACTTATACAACCAAGCACTTACCCTGTTTTTGCATGTAGAGGCATGGCCTCAATTCACGCAACTCTTTGAAGAGTTACAAAGGAAAGAGGAAGAAGAATCTAGGAATTGGTTATGCTCTTCTCTCCTCTTTTTAAATTCCGTTGTTTACGCTGGGTCTTACTCTCTCTCTCTCTCTCTCTCTCTCACAACAGGAACTTACAGCGTCGATCATACGCTGGCGATCGTGCTAGAACCTATAGTATGGGTACGTTTTTTTCGTTACACATTTAGGTCGTTTGTTTTTTTTCTCCAATCTTATTTCTTTTGCTTTTAGCGTTGGAAGTTTACAGTAAAATAGGCGGATTAGAAAAAGTAAAAGGATTGTTTAAACAGATGAAGAAAAAACAAGTCCCTCTGACCAGACAAATCTATGCCAAAATGGTAGAAGCCCATGGCCACGCTGGAGATCTTGCAGGCGCATTACAGTACTTTCACGAAACAAAGCAACAAGGATATGATCCCACCAAAGCTGCTTACTCTTCTCTCATCCAAACCTACTGTCGGCACATTTTAGCATTGGAGCGACAGGATCGTCCTGGTGACTCTCTCTATTACTGGACCTATGTTGGCACTCCGAAGATCAGAAACATGGAACAGAACAATATTTTGCAGTTGACCTCTTCCACTTCTGGGATAGACGCGGAAGAAGATGACGAAGGAGAGAATGAAGACTTTGAAGGAGATGACGAAGGAGATGAACAACGAGAGAACAGAGGCGTAAAAGGCGAAATTCGAGCAAAGGCTGACCTTTACGCGGCCCACGTTGTGCAGTTGTTAGAAGAAATGGAACAATTAAGAAAAACAGACGAGAACATGCGGTTAAGTCTTCCTGCCTATAAGTCCGTTATCGATATGTTCTGTTTCCGTGGAGAGACCTCAAAGGCTCAACATTACTATGATCAGTTGCTGAGAAGCGAGCACAGCCCCCATTTACGCCCTGCTGACAAGGTATGGGTGCTTAACCGGCTCATCAAGTCACATGCCATGTTTGGCCGCATTTCTGAAGCTTTGCAAGTGTTGCAAGCTATCAAGTCATCTGGTCTTTCTCTATCTTTCCCTCTCTCTCTCTCTCTCTCTCTCATTCATTTTTCAGCGATTGGCTTCCTGTTTGTACTTACTTCAGTTACAAAACTATCAAATAATAGGACTGAAACCCACGGAAGATACAGCCAACACTTTGTTGCGTGCTTTCGTTAGAGCTGAACGGTTGGAAGAAGCCATGTCTACGCTTAAAGATATGAAAGAGCTAGGCTTCGTTCCATTTCCTCAGACTTATCGTCTGCTTATGTCAGGATGGGAACAGAGAGCAAACGGCAAAGCGGTGATCAAAGAGCTCTTACAAGAATTAGAAGGCCACTTCTTGACCTCGAAGACCAAACGAATGGGTATGCTGAAAGAAAGACGAGCACCACACGTAGTTGTGGCCGAATTGGCAACGCACAGCAAGGGAGTCACTTCTTCACCCGCCTCTGGCTCCTCATCAGCTGCCTACTTGAGGAACCTTCAAGAAAAGGTAAGTAATTCCTTTGCGATGTCTGCTTCCTCAAAGTGTGCACTCATGTTTCGCCACAACTTATCACAACTTATAACGCCATTACAGGAGGTGGCAAACTTTGGTGCTTGGGCGGCAGCCATGCTTTATGGCTATATCAGGACGAACGATTGGGATGCTGCTCTGCGGATGATTGCACACTTTGAGGAAGCAGACATCGCGCCGCCTGTGCGTGTGTGGAACGGTGTTCTACAACTATGCATCCGACAACCTCGTCCTGATATGCAAATAGCTGCTCAAATCGCAGAGAAGATTCGTCGCTCTATCGGCGGAACCACTCCCGAAACCTATAACTTACTTCTGCAAGGTATATGGTTTTGTATATGTGTTTACTTTTTCATGCATTCGCACTGATGTCACACAATGGCTCAGGGCACGTCGAAAACGGGAACTTAAAAGAGGCAACAAGACTTTACAGCACCATGATAAATAATGGCATTGAGCCAACGACCAGAACTCATGACCTATTGATGCACGGCTTTAATCAACACGGCCAATTTGACGCCATGTTAAATCTTTTCAAAGAACTGCAAACACAGAACTTGACTGCACGCAAGGCAGCCAGTGGCACAACGGGACTAGACAAGAGAATCCTGCTAGGCCCAAAAGGCGTCATGTCATTGATAGCATCCTGTCGTGATGGACGGGCACTCAGAAAGGTATGGGAAGTGTTTGTGGAGCTTGATTCAAATGAACGGCTGAGGTTGGGCAAGAGCGGTGTTTATGACCAGTTCTTGTTGAGCTGTCCCAACACCTCAAAGAAGCTTGGTGAGCAAATCAGAGCACAAATGCAGCTGGATGGCGTTGGACCAAAGGAAGAAACTGATGCAGTACTTGATAAAAAGCAAAACCGACTTGTTTCTCCTCTCCTTGCTTCTTAACAATAAGAAAAAGCCACGTTGGCCTCTTTGCAAACTCGAAAAAAAAAAGGATTTGAAATGTATTAACGAAACGCAGTTATCACGTGGTGGTTAACCTTGGCACTCAAAACAAAAAGGGTCTTCTCTCTGTCTTTTTGTTAGCTCGCTTCTTTTCAGTAACATTGGCGTTTTCATAGTAGACTTGATATGTATCTTTGATAAGGTTTGCCTGTTTAATGAGTTAAAAGCCGTTGTTAGGTGCCTGTGCTCAAAGAAATACGAGACAAGGACAGAAATCACTCAACACAAATACACAGTACCTCTTTTGTGGAGAAAGCGAAACGAACAGGGTTGAGCAAGCTTCCTGCCAATATACTGAATGTGTTCTTAGAAGGGGCTGACCAATTGGAGACTCTGCTGAAGATGTAACCATCTAGCTCTTCCCCTGATGAAGGATCTATGACGTTAATGCCTTTGTGATGGACGGCCAGCGCTACATTACTGGGCGATTCTTTTCTCTGGAGGATAAATGGTGGTAGAGTTAGTCAGTATCATCCAATTGAGAGAAGTGATTATTATTATACCTTGACAAGGAAAACGCTGGTCTTTGCCCAGGAAACGTTACCGAGAATGTCCATTACTTGTTGTTCCACATCAGCATCGCTGGGGTTTTTGCTGATCACTGCATCCACTTCCTTTTCCACCAATGGTTGCCACTGCTTCTTATTTAAGGTGGATTGTTGAGTCTTCGCAATGTAATCCATCACGTTACTGTGTACGGACACGAGAACAACAAGTGAGAAACACTCTAAAAAGTGCAAGTCAGTTAGATACTTACACAGAGAAAGGTCCTTCATTCCATCTGGCATTCTTGTCGTCGTTGGGGAGGTCAAGCCGGTACTTGAGAGCAGCCAGTTGGACGGCTTGTTCCTGCGTAACGGGGTATTTGCCCAGCAACGTGTTTTGCAGCAGTTGCGCGGCAAGGAGGTGCCTGATGGCAGGGTCATCCGCCTCCTCATCCTTTTCAACCTCACTCTTCAGCCAAAGAGCCTTCAAAAAGACAAATTGGAAGCGCTTGCCCCTGGAACCAGTCACTGGACCCCTCTTTTGGTCCTCCATAGCAAGCACGTCGCCCAAGTTGTGAGAGGCATGCAACAATTGTCCTCCGCCACAGTAGCGGATGTCCTCACCCAGCACGTGGCCATAGTAAGCCAACAAACGCCATTCTTGAGAGAACGGCTGTTGCACTTTCAACATGATGCCAATTTGCTGAATGACCTCTGCAACTGTAGCCGCCATGTCAATAGGTACCTCCAACTGTTTTCCGTCCATCAGATTCACAGTTAGCCTCAGCTGCTCTGCTACTTGAATGGCCAAAAACTCGGGCTCTGATGGAGCAAACTTTCTTTGGCCGTTGGACTTGACACGACCAAGACGCATCAAAGCGGCTTGAGCGAGACGGGCAATATCTCTTTGTATTGACTCTTCTCCACTCGTATCTCCTGCAACAAAAAAAGGAAAAAGAAAAAGATTACATTGTGGTAGGCGATTGTACACAAGCCCATAACCGCTACGTACCATCTTGTGAATGAACGAAGCTAAAGAGGTAAGGCAGAAGTGTACGTGATGGTAAAAACAGACCGCTTATGATGGCAAGCAGTTCCCATCCTCGTACAGGACCCTCACTGTTTATTTATAGCATGAAGAGAAAGAGAGGGGAGAGGGAGAGAGAGAGAGAGAGAGAGAAGAAAAGATGATAGCGTTAGGGACAGAAAGCGAGAGAGCGAGGGAACGAGAGAAGAACGTACGTCGTTGGGTTTTCGCAGATCTGTTTCATGAGTTGGCAATAGATTTCATCGCGTAGCTCAACGCGATCAATGCCAGTCTGACAAATCTTGGTAACAAATCCATACACAGTCTCTTTCGTGGTGGGATAATCTCCCATGTACTTCATGATGGTAAGGAAGTTGGAGACAGCAAGTTTGTTGAGCTCAGCGTCGGTAATGACGGTGAGAGAATCTTGGAGCGGGTCCTTGGTCCACTTGAGCTCCAAGTCAGAGGGCTTGAGTTTTTGGGAACGAGAGTTGAAGTACTGCGCTGCATACTTTTGCATAGCCCACTCATCAGAATGCTTGGTAATGTCAGTAAGCTTCGTCATTTCTCGGAGAGAAGTAACACTCTGCAGACCACCCTTCATATCCTTCGGCATAGAAACGGTTTCTCTTCTCCCGCCAGGCGCACCTGCCTTATCAAGGCCCTGAGGAGCCAGCACTGAGGCTCTGGACACGCTGAAGCGGCGGGAAATGTTAGAACCGGCTCTGGCTCTTGGATCTCCCGCTCCTCTAGCGGATGTTGCTACCACACCTGGTCGTTCTACCACGGAAAGTCGCCTCTTCTTCAGTTCCACCTTTTTATTTTTATTTGACAGTAAGGAAAAAGATTCTTGAGGAACGAAGGCATGAAACGTGAGTGGGCATACCTTGTTTACTGCCGCTTTTTGGGCTCTACCTTCAGGAGGAGTTAGCATCATTTCCACCATGTCAACAGGAAATTTGCCTTTTCTGCCTTCAATGGTACCGACAGCCCATCCGTGTTCATCGATGGACTCTATCTTAATGACGTCTCCTTTCTTGAACGCTAAAAGCTTATGATCAGTGACATCATAGTCATAAAGAGCTTTCGCATGTCTGCTGTCTTCACGGAGCCAAAACATGTACTCCTCCATCACGCTTACAATTTCAATGCCCTGAATTCAGCACCAAGTTAGTCCATGGTGTTGCTTCTTTATATAAACCAGAGAGAAGGAGGAAAGAAAAGGCGGAGTGGAAGAAGAAGAAAAAGAAAAAAAGACAAAGAAGAAGCAGAAGAAGCAGAAGCAGAAGAAGAAGAAGAAGAAGAAAAAAAAAAAAAAAAAAAAACAAAACAAGAAGAAGAACAAGAAGAACAAAAACACAAAGACAAGGACGATGGAAACGTACAAAAGAGGTTCTAAGTGCAAGCACTTGAGGAGCCGGGTGGCCTTGCTTTTTGACAGTAACAGAGAAGCCGTGCTCGTCGCAATTCCAACTCTCCAACTCGCTGTAATCAAACTCCTCTAGACATGTCACTACGTAGCTATCAATGTTAGCCTCTATTTCTAATATCTTGAGACCGCACACTGAAACTCCCAAATTCAGTTGCTATGTTGAATAGTTAGCACATATTGTTTGTAGATGACCTTGGGGATG
This sequence comes from Balamuthia mandrillaris, assembly GCA_031835245.1. NCBI lineage: Eukaryota > Discosea > Longamoebia > Balamuthiidae > Balamuthia > Balamuthia mandrillaris. The sequence goes on from JAVKOQ010000690.1 coordinate 18,148, forward strand.
AGAAGGATATTTACTACCTTCGGTAAGTTCCAGTTGCTGCTGCCTGCACCAAGAGTAACACTGAAAATAGTATTGCCAAAAGTGGGCAGCGTCTTTGCTAATGTCATGTAGTCCACTACTATCTGTGGTTTGGCAGGTTTGCCTCCCTGTTTAAGTCGCGAGAGCTCATCTGTGAGTTTGGCCTTAAGGTGGCCGACAAGACGTTTCGGCAAGTATTTGAGCAGCAGTTCCTCGTTGCTGGAGTTGAAGATACCAAATGCAAGTAAGAAGAAGATGTAGAAGTAACAG
>JAVKOQ010000691.1:0-18399 GCA_031835245.1 Balamuthia mandrillaris
CTGCACTTGTACATAACCTCCCCCTGAAAATAAAAACACACAACGAAAGTTCTCTTCAGCCCAAACAAAAAAAAAATCACCCATGACTCCTCAACAATTTGACTGAGTGAGTCACCCAGAGAGTTTCCGCTACCCTGCTGAGAAAGAGGTTCTGGTTTGCACTGCTACAACATACCACCGGACAAAGGGAATTGCACCCCGAACACCGTGTTAGATAAGTGGCACAAGACCCTCTTTGAAGGCCTTCTTCAACAACCAGGAGTCATGCGAGAGTCGCCTTTGCTACTTCTCCTGCCTCGAGCAACGATGCAGCCCCACCCCGCTTGTAACCCATCACAGCATCCCGAAAAAGAGGTCTGACGTAGGACTTGGTTTGCGCAAGCTCTTAAGGATAACATTTGGAATGAAATGGATCCTTCAGAAGAAAGACGATATGCTCCCAGAAGAACTGCGAAACAGGGTTTGCCCACGTTTCCCTCAAGGTGGGGCGAGGCGTTCGGCAGAATCACTAAAAATATTTATATTTGCGGACAACGTTGACTGGCGCTAAAAATATTTATATTTGCGGACACAGAAGCCAACGTCTAAGGAGTCACCGCCGCCTAATTTTGCCAACAAAGGAGGGAACTTCCCTCCGAATGCCGTCCAAATTTTCCGGGTTTAGTGTCCCTTTTGTCCACCACCCCGTGAAGCGGGGGGCTCGCTTGTTCTTTCCCCGTTTTTTTTTTTTCGCCAAACAAAAAGGAAAAAGGGCAGCAGCAGTAGACGTTGAACAAACAAACAAACACAAACAAAACAGTTCTCTCCCTCTTTTTTTTTCAGCACCAACACCAACATGAGCAAGGACGACGAGTACGATTATCTGTTCAAGGGTTCGTGGATTAACTGTTTCCCCCTCTTCTGCATCACAAAAAGAAAAAAAACCTTTTCCATCTTCTTTGTGTTTTTTTTTTTTTTGGCCTAACCTATCGATGTTGCAGTTGTTTTGATCGGAGATTCTGGGGTTGGCAAGAGTAACCTGCTTTCCAGATTCACTAGAAACGAATTCAACCTCGAGTCCAAGTCCACGATTGGTGTGGAGTTTGCCACCAGGAGCATCCAATGCGATGGCAAAACGATCAAAGCTCAAATTTGGGACACAGGTACGCTCTCTCACTTCCCCTTTTTAGTGTTAACTGCAAACGTTTTTTTTTGCCTAACGTGTGGTTCAGCTGGTCAGGAGAGGTATCGTGCCATCACTAGCGCCTACTACCGAGGAGCCGTAGGAGCTCTGCTCGTTTACGATATTTCGAAAGGGGCAACCTACGAGAACGTCGAGAGATGGTTGAACGAACTTCGGGATCACGCAGACAGCAACATCGTTATCATGCTTGTGGGCAACAAGAGCGATCTGCGTCACCTGAGGGCAGTTCCCACTGAACAAGCTGCTGAATTTGCTGAGAGACATGGCCTTTCGTTCATCGAGACCTCAGCATTGGACTCCACAAACGTCGAACTTGCTTTCCAAAGGATTCTAACAGGTTCCTTAATCTCCTCTCCTTCTTGTTAGGTGTTCTTTCACGATAGCTAACAGATTTATTTTTTGTGCGTGCAGAGATTTATCACATTGTTGCTGTGAATACCACCATGGAGAAGAAAGAGCCCCACACGATCGGTGGAGGAGGGGGTGAGGTAGTGGACATTCGCCCCGAGGAGGACACAACCAAGAAAACAACCTGCTGCGGCTAAACTTCACTCAGCCTTTTTTGCAAACAATACGCCCCCTCATTTTTTCGCCCCCCCACTACGTGGTGGTTTTTATCTCTCTTCTTCTCTTTTCTTTTTTCTCCTTTGCGCGCCGTCAAGCAAACATCAACAGCACTCAACCAAGCAAAAAGGGGGACAAGCCTTTTTATCTTTTTTTTTGAAAAATCCATCCCACTCTCCTCTCCTCTCCTCTCCTTCCCTCCTTTTTTTTTTTCTTGTTGTTTTGCTGTGGATTGTAAATAAGACGTGACCCCGCGTTGCTTCTCATTCTCATGAACTCCCCTCTTTGTTGTCACTGCCCTCCTCACTTTCTCCCTTGTAAACAAAAAAAAAAAAAAAGTGAACACGTGGGTAGTTTGTATTTGCAAAACTAACCACCACGATAACACTCCCAGTTTAGTTGCTCTTGGCCTTGCCTTGGGCGGCCACGCTGGCCTGCGCCTGACGGACGGTTTCCTCATCACCAAGATAGTAGTGACGGATGGGCTTCAGGTCCTTGTCCAACTCGTACCTGGTATGATGGGTGAGAAAGAGAAAAAGAAAGAGTGAAAGAGGATGGTAGAATAGGAGAGGGGACTGCAGCGTACACAAGAGGAATACCAGTGGGGATGTTGAGCTCCACAATGTCCTCCTCTGAGATGTTGTCGAGGTACTTCACAAGGGCACGAAGACTGTTTCCATGGGCAGCGATCAGGACCTTCTTGCCAGCCTTGATCTCAGGAGCGATGGTCTCGTGCCAGTAAGGCAAAAAGCGTTCCACTTTACAACGAAAGAACGAGTAGAGTGACTAAAAGAGCGAGAGAGAGAGAGAGAGAGAGAGAGAGAGAGAGAGAGAGAGAGAGAGAGAGAGAGAGAGAGAGAGAGAGAGAGAGAGAGAGAGAGAGAGAGAGAGAGAGAGAGAGAAGAGGGAGGGGAAGAGAAGGTACCTGTCAACTTTAAGCTTTCCGATTTGGGGATCTGCTCAGGTGTGAGTTCACGGTATCTGGGCTCCTTGCCAGGGTATCTCTCGTCATTCTCGTCCAGAGCGGGAGGAGGAATATCATAGGCACGTCTCCAGATCTTCACCTGTTCCTCGCCATGCTTTTCAGCAGTCTCTGACTTGTTCAGACCTTTTTTTTTTTTAAAAAAAAAAGCAACATGAAGGGGTGCACAAGGAGTGAGTGACTAAAGCATTGACGCAACAACATAAAACCAAAGACGGAAGACGGACCCTGAAGAGAACCGTACATGCGCTCGTTCAAACGCCAGGAGCGCACTACAGGAATCCACATGAGGTCCAGGTCTTCCTGCACGATCCACAGGGTTTTGATGGCTCTCTTGAGCACGCTGGTGAAGGCTACGTCAAAGACGTAGCCACCTTCCTTGAGGCTCTACAGATTGTAAAAACACAGTTGGTCTAAGAGAGGGTGACGACAAAGAAGAAAAGGCAGTGATGCACGAGGTCGGTGATGATTACCTTGGCTGCTTGGTGGGCCTCTTCCAGGCCTTTGTCAGAGAGAGGCACGTCAGCCCATCCAGTGAAACGGTTCTCCTTGTTCCACTGGCTTTCACCGTGGCGCAACAACACAACCTTGTGAGCACAAGACGAGGATGAGGACCCTTCCATGACTGCTTTCTCTCTCTTTCCTTCCCAACAAAAAAACAAAAAGCCGAGAAACAAAAAATTCGTAGGTTGTCGCCATTATGTCAGTTACTGTCGACAACTAGCTGCGACAGCGGAAAGTTGAGAGCGATCCAACGAAACTTTCTAAGTCAAGTCCCCCATGGAGGCTTTCCCACCTGAAAAGGGCACTGCTTCTGCCTATTGGGACCTCTTCGGTTGCTTTCGTGGCGCTGTCTATTGGGGCCGCACCAAACAGCCGCACAAGAAACTAAACTTTCGCTTTCTCGTGTTCAACAGTCAATGATGCAACGTTCCGGAAGGAAGGGCCTTTCAGCTTTGGCCAAGCATTTGCGTGGGAAAACAATAGAACGTTCTCAGCAGGAAAAACGTGCGGTCCTTGTCAAAAGAAGAACTATCTTCCTCATCCTCTTCTTCGTCTTCATCTGTTGCATCAGCTTTTCTCCGTTCCAGCAATTGTTTCATCGTTAGAACCATTTCATCCAACTCTCTTTCTCTGCGCTCCATTTCTTCCTCTCTTCTATCGGCCTGTTTGACGGCCTCCTCGAAAGCTCTCTTGAGGTCCTTTTGGTGGTTCAACAGTCGGTTGACATCCATCGGGCTTCTCTCTGCTGGTTGTTGTCCTTTCATCACTCCTCTCAATCTTGTCGAAAGAGAGATCTTCTTGTTCAAAGGAGAAGCAGGGGAGGAAGGGCTGTTCTGTTGCTGCTGTTGATGTATTCTTTCACGTACTCTTTGTTTAGCTCTTTTAACAGCTTCGTCCACGGAAGGTTTTTCACTTTGTTCCTGTTGTTGTTTTGAAAGACGTTCCTTCAGCATCACTTCAGAAGATCTTCGTCGTTTTTCCACTTCTTCCTCTTCTTCTGCATCCAGGGATGGTTCTTCTTTCTGCTTCGCTGAGGGAGTGGATGGGCACCATGTCTGCTTGTGCGTGTTCGTTGCTGACGTGGCAGCGGCTGGTTGGTGTGAAATTTGCCCCGCCAAAGATTTTCGTTGATTGAGGGGTGCTCCCCTCCCATGGATATCTCAGCCCTATTGTTGTTCCTTGCTTTTGCTCTGAGCGAAGAAAGTCGTAGAAGAGGAAACCCCACCCTACCCAACTGCTACACATGGATTCTTCCACTGCTGGCCAAGTTATCAAGTGCAAGGCTGCTGTTGCCTGGGAAGCTGCCAAGCCTCTCGGTCTGTTTGTTTTTTTCTTTGAAAAAATGACCGCCCACTCGTTCCTCATCACCTAAAAGCTATTTTGCTGACTCTTTTTATTTTTTGGTTCGCTTTTTGCCCTTGTTTTTCCCCCCCAACGATAGTCATTGAGGAGATCGAGGTGGCTCCTCCCAAGGCTGGTGAGGTTCGTGTGAAGATCGTGGCCACTGGTGTGTGCCACACCGACGCCTACACCCTCAGCGGCAAGGACCCCGAGGGCCTCTTCCCCGTCATCTTTGGCCATGAGGGTGGCGGCATCGTAGAAAGCGTTGGTGAGGGCGTTACTTCTGTCCAACCTGGCGACCATGTGATTCCTCTTTACATTCCTGGTATTCTTTCTTTCTGTCTCTTTGCTTGCTTATTACATACTCCTCCATGCACGCGCTCAATCAAAACAATGACAGAGTGCAAGAGCTGCAAGTTCTGTTTGTCTGGCAAGACCAACCTGTGCTCCAAGATCAGGGTCACTCAGGGCAAGGGCCTCATGCCAGATGGCACCAGCCGCTTCACCTGCAAGGGCCAAACTCTCTACCATTACATGGGCTGCTCTACCTTCAGCGAGTACACTGTCCTCCCTGAGATCGCCCTTGCTAAGATCTCTGAGGAAGCTCCTTTGGACAAGGTTTGGACATGTCCTACTGTGAAACTTTTTTTTTGCTTTTGCCCTATCTTTCTTCAATTGTCTATCTTCTTCCTTCTCCTTCTCTTCCTCTACCTATCCCACTGATTCCAAACAAAAAATAATATACAGGTGTGCTTGCTTGGTTGTGGTATTACCACTGGTTATGGTGCTGTCTTCAACACTGCCAAGGTCGAGGCTGATTCCACTGTCGCCGTCTTTGGACTGGGTGGTGTTGGCCTTAGCGTAGTGCAAGGTATTTCGTTTGTCCTCTCTCTCTCTCTCTCTCTCTCTCTCTCTCTCTCTCCCTACCTCTCCCCGCCGCTTGCTGTTTCTCATTATTTGCATATAAATAAATAGGCTGCGTGGAGGCCGGTGCTTCTAGGATCATCGGAGTTGACTTGAACGTTAGCAAGTTCGAGACGGCCAAACAGTTTGGATGTTCGTATTTCTGTGGCTTTCCTCCCTATGCACACATTAAGCCCGATTATAACAATTTAAATTGTGTCAAACAAACCAACAGGCACAGAATGCATTAACCCAAAGGACTACGAGAAGCCCATTCAAGAAGTCATCGTTGAGCTTACTGACGGCGGTGTAGACTACAGCTTTGAGGCAATTGGCAACGTAGAGACCATGCGTGCCGCTCTTGAGTGCTGCCACAAGGGCTGGGGTGTCTCCACGGTAAACACATTTCCGCTTCTGTTTTATTTGCGTTGTTAGTGCTTTTTATTTTGACACTTTCTCTCACATAGATCATTGGTGTCGCAGGTGCTGGTCAAACCATTCAAACCAGACCTTTCCAGCTCGTGACCGGCCGAGTATGGAAGGGAACTGCTTTCGGAGGTTCTTATTTTTCTCTCTCTCTCTCTCTCTCTCTCTCTCTCTCGCAGTTGATTTGATGCTCACACATATTTTTTGACCATTATAGGAGTGAAGGGCAGAAGCCAGCTCCCAGGCATCGTAGACAAGGTTTGCTACACCACTTTCCGTTTTCATTCTTCTTCCACACTTTAACAGGACAAATACTCACACGGGCAATGTGTACAAATCAAACACAAACAGTACATGCAAGGCAAAATCAAAGTTGACGAGTTTGTGACCTTTACCTTCCCGTTGGATGAGATCAACAAAGCCTTTGACGTAATGCACGAGGGCAAGAGGTACTTTCTTTCTTTCATGGTGCCACCTATAATGGATAATGGGCTGATACAAACTTTTATCATTACAGCTTGCGCTCCGTCATTCTCTTCTAAGTGAAACCCAAAGAGGACTGAAAGAGCGACCTCAGGCCACCAAAGAGGAAGAGATGATAGAGTTTCTTTCTTTTTCTTTTTTTAAAATTGAAGTCTCTTTTTGTCGGCTCAACAACTATCACACATAGCACCCCATCATTCCTCATTTTACAGCTCAAGACCCACCGATACCCAATAATTGCGAAGATTGTTACGCCTCGCAAATATTTCCAAGTACTTCCCTGCAAAGATGCAAACAAAGCAAGAGGAAGGAAAGTAAGAAACAAAAAAGAAGGGTTAAAAAAAAAAAAGTACCATTTGGAACTAGGCTCTCTATCCGAGTGTAAAGTTCTTCAGGTTTTTGACTTTGACCTCTCCGCTCGCTGAATATCACGTCTGACTCTAAGTTGCCTCTCATTCCCGGTGGATCCTCTCCCTGTTTTATTTTGCAAGTAAGCGTGTGGAAGAAGGAAGAAGAAAGAAAAAAACAGAAAGGAAGAAGAACAAATGGAGGAGAGACAAACCTTGAGACCGATAAGACAAGTTTCCTTGGCATGCTGAAGATAGAAGCCATGTCCTTTGGCCAGACGTCTATTGACGGTTGCCTTTACCCACGTAAGGTCATCCACCAGCCTAGAGCATATCAACCAGAGAAGAGAGGGCGACGCAAATGAGATACCATAGTATGCTTGAATAAAAAGAAGAAAAGTGCGTTGAACCTGTATCCCCATTTCTCCATGAGGTCAAGCGCAAAGGAGTAACGGGCATTGATGACCCAAATGAACAGGAAGCCATTGCTCTGCAGTTTAGGTATGGGTATGCTTGCTATGTCTTTGTTGTGTAATTGTTTGTAGCCCAGTGCCACCTTTTTATATGTTGGAGTGCAATGGAGGGACAAACAAAGAGCACGAGAGGTAAACATAGAAGCAGAGTAGCAGAGAAGGGAAGAATCATGAAGAGAGGAGAGAGGAAAGAAGAGAGAAAGCGATGAGAGAAGAGTACGTACTCCGCGTGTGGGAGCCGATCCAGCGAGCTGCCAGGGAGGGTCCATGACGATAACGTCGAACTGCACTTTCTTGGCAAGAGCGTCCCAATCGAAAAGCCGCACGTCGCAGCGAATAGGTACACAGTGCGGCGGTATGTCAAACACCTCCAATTCATACTCGTCCTCTTCTTCTGGAGTGTAGGTCAAGCCAGGCCAATCGTCATAACAAGGTACTCGCTAAGAGAAAAGAGAGAGGGAAAAGAAAACGCACCGTTTGCTGCTTCTTTGACTTCCAGCTGCTTTATCTCTTCCTCCAATTTCGTGATCCTTGTCTGCACGTCTTCCATTTCAACTTTGAGCTCCTCCACCGTCATCTCCGTCACGTCCCTGAACTGCTGCTCCGCTGCACCGTTTCCATTGCTCAGTGGCCGTGGTTTGGCTGGCGCCGGGCTCCCCTCTCGTACATTCTGCTCCTCTTCCTCTTCCTCTTCCGCTACGACGTTCATCTTCGGGTGGCTTGCTACTCTTTTTCGTTTTTTTTTTTGCCGATCGACGATCATCCTTATTTCGGGACGACATGAAAGTAGATCAAAAAAAAAACCGCCAAAGTCAAGCGGCCGCACCACTACCGATAGAGATGGAGAGGGCCGCACCGCTTTTGCCGGACGTTGCAGATGGCGAGAGACGAACGATCAGTGGTGTTGAAGAGGGCGTCTTGGGGCAGCAGGCAGCGCTGGCACGGCTGAAACAACAAAGTACGGGAGTTTTTTTTTTGTTGGGATTCGGAGGAGCCACGCGCTCGGGTTGCTCATAGTTATGGGGAGCTCTTTTTGCAGACATGCGGTTGAGGAAGGAGGTACGACAGCTACGGCGGCAATTAGCCTCTTATGCTCAGCGAGTGCCACCAAAGCATATGCTACATGATACGCTTTGCTCCGTCACGTTTTATCACATGAACGAGTTACGCGTTTATTCTCGCCCTCATCTTCCGTTCTCTCCCTCTCTTTCCTCTCCTGTTCTCTTTCTCTTGTTCTCTGCTTCTCCCTTCTTCTCTATCTTCTCTCATTTCACTGCTTTTCTCTGTAATTCTCTTTGCCTCATTGTGGTTTTCTGCTTTTTTTTTATTGGTTTGCCTTTCTCTTTTTCGCTGTGTATGCTCCAGAGCAGACATTCGGCGTGTGCAGAGTGTGGTTGAAAGTTGCAGTTACGAACCCAGAGGAGCCAATGCGCCACTCTACGTCGACGAAAGTCCTTCAAACCATAAAGCCATCTCCTCAAATAGGATTCGAGAAGCGGGAGAACACGAGGAAGAAGAGGAAGAGGAGGAAGAGGAAGAACAAGCAACAACGAGAAGTTTTAAAACACACCACAAGAACCAGGAAACGAAAGATGAGGCAGAAGAGGAAGAACAAGAGTCTCGCTACTCACCATTTACGACTCATTTTCTAAGGAGGGACCTGGGCTTTCAGATACAAAAAGGAGGGTTCAGCGATGCCTCCCTGTGGCTGGACTCCGTTCCTGACTACGAAAGAGGATATGACGAGCCACTCTCGCTGGAACCCATTTGTAATGACAACGAGCTGCCATTGAAAGAGGAACCGCGCTGCTTCAACTGCGACAAACCTGGTCACACGCTCTCAGAATGTCCTTTGGTTTGCATTCATCCATTTATTCTGTGTCTAATTGTGGTGATGTAACACTGACCATTAGTCCTGTTTTCATCACAAAGCCCAAAAACAGAGTTGCCATTAGTGTCAACAGAATGGCTTACCAGGCACAAAACACTCGGACAGAACGGTATGCGTCCAACCAGAGGCTTGGTTTTAGTTCAAAATTTGCGCCTGGTATCTTGAGCGATGAGCTAAAGGCTGCATTGGGTACTGTGTTATGCCCTGCTTCTAGTTATTGTTCTTCTCGTTGACGTGAAGTCGTATCTCTGCAGGGATGGAAGAGGGGGAGCTTCCGCCGTACTATTCACATATGCAGCGATATGGCTATCCTCCTGGCTACATTGGTAGGTATTGGAAGATAGATACCCGTGGATTATTGGCTTCCTTTGATAACCAAAATGTGTGCACACCAAGGTTATAAACAGGATGAAGAACAAACGGAAAGCGACAGGACAACACATAGGCGCAAGCGAAAGAAACTTGAAGAACCGCCAGAAGAAATGATTAGCCTTGTACAATCTGCCTCTGCTAGTTCCACTACAGGCAAAGGCCGCCCTGTTAAATTGGTGGAGTACCCTGGCTTACAGAATTGTCCTCTGCCAATGGTACCCGTTACTTTTTATCCATGTTGTGGTTAAGTCCATCTTGTAACAGCGATCATACCATGCACAGTTATTCCAGGATCATAGGCAAAACTCTGTTCAAACAACTCCCAGTTATTCTATGCACCCGTTGCCTCCTCCTCAAAGCAGGCCGCCCCCTCCACCAGCCCGTGCCTCCTCAGCACACACTCAGCAACAACAAGTCTCTTCAGCTTACAGTGCACCAGTTAAGACACGGTTAGAAAACGATGAGGACATGGACTTGGAGGAGGATGACCTTTCACAATTCCAACACGAGTCGGTAAATAAGGAACAGACATCACCCTCACCTCCGCCTCCTCCTCTCCCAAAAGACGAGGAGGAACAGGAAAGACTTGCAGAGGAAGAAGAGGAGGAGCAGGAACGACTTGCAGAGAAGGAGGAATTGGAAAGAAAGAGGCAGAGACAAGTAGAGCGAGCTCTGCGGTGGCGGCAAATGCGCAGCTTTCTTCTGGCTCAGGAAGAAGAGGAACAACAACAGCTGCTAGCTCAAATACAACAGGAACGACAACGGCAACAAGAACAAAAAGAAGAGGAAGAAGAACTATACCAGAATGCTATTAAAAGTGACAATTAAACGTGATACTCGTTGACACAGAAACCAAAATAATGAAGACGAATGGCCTTAAGGGCTTTGTACTTGGTGTGCTTCCTAGCAAAGCTATTCTCAGCAGCTGTGAGCTCATCCAAGAAGTTCCGCTCGGAAACAGGCCGCCTGCTTTTGTTCTTCTTAACAGGTTCTCGTTCCTGGAGGCCTGCATTGCCGGCCTTGCGGAAGTAGATGCCCTTTTGGGTCCAAGTGTTGTTGAGAGTGATGATATTCATGTAACCTCGGTTGGTACCTTCCTTGCCGCCTCCCTGCCCCGAGGAAGATAACACGCGGAAGAGATATGGGTAATCTTTGCTAACATTGCTGTGCATGCTTTTGCCATCCGAGTATAACAACAAATAAACACTGCTTTGAACGATCTTCCGTAGTTTCTCGATGAGGTCTGGTAGAAAGTCGTCCTCCTGAGAGACAGTGCCATCGTCCAACTTGCTATATAATGGCCTTTTATCGCAGGTTAGAGAGCCGTTAAAGACACGAGAATGAAACAAGATGTAACAATGCATACTCTACGAGTTGGGAAAGTTCATGAAGGGTTGCTCGACCAGAGCGCAGCTTCTCCACTAACGGATATAATTTGGTGGCTGCATCGCTGAAGTGGGTGAAGAGAAAGGGAGTGAGCTTCACCATCGTGGACTCGTTGGCCATGCATTCTCTTGCTTCCTCCAGCGCAATCTGTTCGATTCTGTGCAGAAAACTCTCACCAAAGAGCATACCGCGGGCAAGGGAGCATTGTCGCATTCGTAGCAATGAAGAGTGAAACTCATTCATGCCTCTAACGTTATGACTAATGCGCCACCACCTGAAAATAACGGTTGAGTTAAACAGTAAATAACTTGCCTAGAAGAACGCACATGGGAAATTCGTAGTACTCAGCTATCAGCTTCGCCACATCCAAGCCAACAGCAGGATGAAGATTATCACGGGGAAGCGCTACTAGGACAGTGGGTACCCTACAATCCCTCCAATTGCGTACGAAATGTTCTGCTTGGGTAGGCTCAATTATAATGAATAGTAAGCTTTGCACATCTGCAGCGTAATCAAGGGACTCGCATGTAAACTGGAAAGAATTCTCAGCTTCATGCTCCACCTGGAAAAAGTTCTGTTTTAGTTCAAAGCTGAGAAAAGGGGACCACAAGAGCATGCCTACCCAAGACACCATAAAGATGGGATAAAGAATTTTGCCGTGGGATTTGTCCTTCACAGGAAAGGCTTTGATCATCTCATGCGTCTTTCTTGATAGGTAGAAGGTCATTTGCGGTTTTGTTGCTTGAAACTTGGTCAACATAAAGTGTTGTTTTCCGTTACACTGGATCGCAAGTCTCTCCTCTATTTCCGCAGTGGCCGCATGGTCAACATAATGTTGCTGAAGAGTAGCTTGAAGGGGTTTCGACCTATACATCAAGCAAAGAAAGGGTCGGTCAGAGTCGAAGGAAGAGAAAGCAAGAAAGAGGAGAGGAGAGGAGAGGAGAGCAGAGGAGAGCAGAGGAGAGAGAGGAGAGAGGAGAGCAGAGCAGAGCAGAGCAGAGGAGAGCAGAGCAGAGCAGAGCAGAGAGCAGAGAGCAGAGAGCAGAGAGCAGAGAGCAGAGAGCAGAGAGCAGAGAGCAGAGAGAGGACAGGTTGAGGAGTAAAAAAGAAAAGTAATAATAGGAGAGAGGGGGAGGAGAGAGGAGAGAGGAGAGAACGCTTCGAGAGATTTCTGGATTTGTTCTTTCGTAGGGAGGTGAGGAAGCCGGTGTTGAGCGGTAAGAACTGGAATGCGAGGAATTTCAGGATTGGCTTCCTGCCACCACCGCTGCAACAAAGACTTCCAATGCTTCCACATTTTGTCCACTTTGGCTGTGCAAAAAGCATCTTGCAGCTTGCACACTTCAAGACTTTGGAAGAACTTGTGGCATTCCTTGAGGATGTTGTTCATGGCGTTGCTGGCTGATTGTTTGATGTCTTCAGCAATCACACCAAGGCCAACAGCTTTTTCGTCTCGTGTTTCCTCTTCAGTCTCACTGCCTGTCTTGCTTTGTCCCTGAAAGTCCTGTGTACTTAGGGCATGTCTCTCTATCGAAAATGGCTTTGCTGCTGCAGTTCTAGAGCCGTATTCCAACATCCACTGTGTGGTGATCTCTAACCATTCATCTCTCTCGTACTCCCAACCTTCCGACTCACTGTCCTGCTGCGATAGAAGCCCTTGCTGTTCTTTTAGGTGCTCTTTCAGCTCTAGCACCAGGTGCAGTATGCCTTCGCGATATCGCTCTTTGATAGCGGTGGGTATACGTCTTTGATAATCATGGTAGCCTCGATCCTGCCATAAGTGCTCCATTTCAGAGCACAAGAGTTGAAACGTCGGTTCCAACTCTTCCTCCTCGTCAGTTCGTTCTCCGTCCATCGCCATCGGCGGAATTTGCTGCACACGGCTGCGCTTTTTTGACGCTCGTTTGGTGGCAGAGCTTGCTTTTGTTGCAGCCGTCGTCTCCGTGTCGTATGTGTTGCTAAACATGCGTAGTAGCTGCTTGCAATTCTTGAATGCCTCCGTGAACAGCTCCCTCCAGCATTCCTCCAGAATGCCCAACAACATGTGAACCAAAGCAGCCACATCATCCTCCTCGTCCAACGGAAAGTGCCACGAAAGGTGGTACTTCACCGACTCGAAAAGTGCTTTTGGCTCGAGGGAAAGAGGGGAAATAGAGTATTTTTTCTTGTGGGTGGTCATCACGTTCTTCCATGTCTTTTCGAGCACTTCCTTGCTTGAACCCTGAGAAGTTGTCTTCACTCCGGTCTTGCAACAGTAGAAGAACGCTTTAGTGGCCCTCGTCAATTGGGTGTACTGCGGATGGTTGCTCATTTCACGAATGTCTTTGAGCAACTTTTCGAGTTCGTTTCTTCCCCATTTGGCGTAGATGCTAAAGACTCTGCAGTTTTGCCGAAGCTCGCTGAAAAATCGCTCTCGGTTTACGATGTTATCCAGCCCTAAACCAGTAATTTCTGTATAGTTTTCTGCACATTCGTCAAGCCGGCTCAAAAGCATTCCTCTTACTTGTCTGCAGTTTAAACCGATTTAACTCTATCTAAGTATCTGGCCAAGCAACGCAGATAATGGAAAATATAGAAAGGTATCCACGTACACGGTGGCAGGTTTCACAGCATGAATGCAGGAAACAAGGATCTTTGGTTTTTTCTCCGATGAAAAGGCTTCAAGTTCCAGTAATGATGCTATGGTAGTCTCTTCGGGCATGCGAGGCGTTACCAAGAATACTGCGTCAGAGTTGCTGAGCAGTTCCTTTACGGTTTCTCGAACAAGAGAATCCTTCTTACCGATGCCAAAGCCAGGAAGCTTTTAATGCCAAGTTTTGTTTAAAACGCTGAGTAAGCCACAATGCACAAGAGCAAAAGAAGGGAAAATGATGGACGCACATCAATGAAACGAAAGCCAGAAGGAATGTCAAAAGGGCCTGTAATAAGGAATGACTTGATGTGCGGGTGTTGCTCCTCCGGTACCAGTTCTTTCCAGCGCGATAAAAACGCGTGGATGGCTTTCGGCTCCGAGCCAGCCGTCACATTGAGACACGCTTGCAGCAGGTTAACTCTGGGTTCCCTATCCATCTGATCGATGGGCTCTTCCTCTTCTTCCGTCTGTGCATCCTCATGTTCTTCTCCCTGCACTTCAGTCTCCTTTTCCTTCTCCTTCTCCTTCTCTTTCCCTTTATGACGTCTCGAGTGGGTTTGTTGTGGTGTACGTGCTGTAGTTTGAGACTTGTTATGAGAACGAAAAGGCCAACTTGGTTGTTGAGGTGTTGGTGAGCTCACCCCGTCATAGTTCACGGGCCAAACACCCCACTCCTCTCCGTACTGCACTATGAGAGGAAGCTCCGTGACATGAGACCAATTCGCACCAGAAGGCAACGGCAATGCATGCTGGCCAATAGGGCCTTCCTCTTCCTCTTCCTCTTCCTCTTCCTCCATTCGCCCTTCTCCTCCACCTCTTTCTGAGAGCAGTATGTGGTTGAGGAAAGCGCTCTTCCTGACGCCAGGCGGTCCTGCCACACATATGTTGATGTGCTTGCCCTCGATGGCGGTTACAAGGGCCTTCATTTCGTCTATGTAGAGCTGCAAAGGGTTCAGCCGTTGCGCCTCCACTTTGCCTTGGAGGGACCGCAAGAACTGTTTCAGCTGTGCAATGAGGGCCTTCACCTCTCCCATGTTCAGGTTGGAGTCCCTTGGTGTTACTGTGGAAGTAGAGGAAGAGGAGGAGGAAGTTTTCTCTCGTTTGGCAGGCGGCTGCTCCAACTCGGACGAGCTGCTTCCTCCCTCTTGTGCTTGAAGGGCTTGCTCCCTGACACGGTGAAGCGCCTCTGCTGCTTCTTTCTCCGCCACAACCTCTGCCTGATCGTTCGTACCCTCAGCAGTCTCGGCGGACCTTTCTTCATCTTCTGTGGCTGGATCTTGGGCCGCTCTGCTTCTCTTTCTGGAGGCAGATCTTCCGCTGGAGCGAGACCGTGGCATTGGTTCGGGCTCGCTTGCCTGTTAAAGTGTGTGCTAATGATGAGCTGGTCTCTCTCTTTTCCAGAGCCCCAAAGCAAAGTAGCAAGGGTAGTGTGCCAAACGCTTTGTGGGTTGGGTTGGGTTGCAAGAAGAAGAAGAAATGAACGGCAGCCCCCAACTCCCTCCACATTTGAAACCAGCCTGTTCTGCCGGTGTGTTGGCCATAAACCCGCAAAATGGGGGCTTCGTTCGTTGTCTTTTCCAACATCACAAAAAAAAATGGGACCCCCATTTTTTTTCTCCCCCGTACAAACCCACTATAACGCAATAAATCCACCATAACCCAAAACCCCCTGAATAGGCAGGCAAGCAGGCGGCGTTTCTCTCACCCATCATATCATCAGGGCAGCGCTTTGACCGCTCCTCCTCCTGCTCCTCCTCCTTTGGTGCAAGGCATGGCACCACTCCGCAGACTTCCTCCTCATGAGCATGATGAGCCATAATACGAATAATGATGATGGTGGTGGTGGTACAAACACTCCCTGCAGCCACTCTGACTTGCTGGAGCAGCTCTTGTTGCGGCTAGCTGAAGCCCAGGACAAACAAGCGGAGGAAGAGGAGGGGGAGAAGGACCTTTTCGACGACCTCTCGCTGACCCCCACCTGTGGTGAACGCACGCCCTTTCAGCCACAGGTTTGCCGTGATGAGGGGTTTCTGCCCTCGCCAGCGCTGGATGAGGAAAGCTTGTGGGCACACGACCCAACAGAACCGGTGGAGGGCGACCCTACCCCCAACCCTGCTCATGCCGCCCTCTCCTTGTACGAGCGAGGCCGAAAGCAGGAAGAACTGCGTGACGTGTTGGCCGTGGTGGAGAGCAAGAACTACAAGCTGTGCTATTCCTTCATGGAGGTGCCCTGGCAGCACCCCTCCGTAGTTGTTCGCGTCAGGAAAGAAGCCCCTCTGGGGGCTGACTTTGACGAGATCGATGCCTGCCGCCTCTTCGAAAGGAAACCTGACGGCAACCGCCAGCGCAGCGACGTCTGCACGGACTACTCCACGGAGAAGTGGAGGGACCGAACGTTGGACTGGTGCGACTTTGTGGTGAACGTTCGGCCGGAGGCGGGCCGTGTTTCCAACGAGCTCCTCCTGGCCTTTTACGTGCGCCCAGGAATACACCGC
The DNA here is from genome assembly GCA_031835245.1 of Balamuthia mandrillaris. Taxonomy (NCBI): domain Eukaryota; phylum Discosea; order Longamoebia; family Balamuthiidae; genus Balamuthia; species Balamuthia mandrillaris. Next base: position 15,983 of record JAVKOQ010000691.1, read on the forward strand.
GACTATGGCACTGGCAAGAGGCAAAAGCACTTGGAGTACAAGCTCTCCTTTGAGGTGAGAGACCCTGATGGCCTCTATTATGGTGCAGCTCAAGAAGGCATCCTGCGGAGAGCGCTGCGGATAGAGAGCAGACCTTCTGGTGCTGCTCAGAGAGAGAAACGGAAGCACCCATCACAACAGAATGAAGAAGGCACAGCGCCGTGTGCGTTTGAGGCATCCACGACGCCTCTACCCGGCAGCAACAGCGGCAAGCGGCCGAAAAGCGAAGCAACGACTCCTACGAATAAACCAAAGAGGAAGAGTAGCAAGAGAAAAGAGCAGACAAAGAAGCGCGAACAAGAAGACTATGAAAGCGAGTTCCATCTGATAGTACGGAAGAAAGGGGAGAAGGAGTGTCGCAACGTTTGGCTGGAGAGCAACAACCGTACAATGGGGAACCTTTGCCGGAAGGTAGCGCAGCGGCTGGGCCTTGCTCCACAGGCCATCATCAAACTGATGCATGACGACCGTATCCTTATCGAAACAGACAAAGACGTTTCTGTGTTGCCGGCTGCCGCTGAGGTCGTGGTTTGGACGGTCTAGTTGCACATGCATACCGCTATCGTTACGGAAACGGTGCAGTAATGGTCTCCTCTTCCCTTCTGAGCTTGCCAGCGGAAGAGAGGAAGGGATAAGAAGGGCAGAAACAAAAGAAGCGTAGAAAAATAAAATAGATTTTATACTTTAACACAACAAATAACCATTATCTTCGGCCGAAGGGCTAAAAGGGAGGGGAAAGCAGAGGCAGGGGAGGGGGAAGAAGTAAGCACAACTTTCCCTCTTCCTCCTGCCGCAACAAAGAGAGTCCTCCCCACAAAGTTTAAGAAAAAAAAATAAAGAGAAGGTCGTCCTGGCGATAAAAGGAAGAAGAGAAGAGAGGCTTTTACAAATTGAGAAGTGGGGTGGGTTTTACATCATGTTGCACCTTCTCTTCTTCTTCTTCTGGAAGAGGACAGACTTGACGGCCTCGTCAAAGACTGCTTTGAGGTTGTCACCAGTGTAGGCGGAGCACTCGATGAAGCGGATAGCCTTGAGCTTCTTGGCCAGCTCCTCTCCCTGAGCCTGTGAGATAGGGTTCTGTCCTTGGGACTTGAGTTTGTTCAGCGTGGATTCGTCGTTCCTGAGATCGCTCTTGGTGCCGACCAAGATGAGGGGCACGTCGGGGCAAAAGTGCACAATTTCGGGGTACCACTTGGCGGTCACGTTCTCAAAGGAGACGGGGTTCACCACGGAGAAGCAGATGAGGAAAACGTTGGCGTTGGCATAGGAGAGGGGCCTAAGACGATCGTACTCCTCCTGACCGGCCGTATCCCACAAGCCCAACTCGATGGTGTCCTCGCCAGCAGTCAAGTTCACCACATAGTTGTCGAAAACGGTCTAAAATAGACAGAGAAAAAAATTATATCAAATTAGTACAGCCAAAGAAAAAAACAAGAAATCGGGGGAAGAAAAAAAGAATGGGAGAGTTTGATAACTATAAGATTAAAAAATTGGAGGAGGGAATTTTTGCTGTCTGTGATTTCTCTCGTGTAAAATTAAAAGAAAGTAGTCGATAAAACAAGAGAGAGGAGAGGGGGAAAACGTACGGGAACATAATCCTCAGGGAATCGGTTGTTAGCATAGGCAATCAACAAACAGGTCTTACCGACGGCACCGTCGCCGACTACCACCAATTTGATTCCCTTTGTGGCCATGATAAATTATGTGTGCAGAACAAGGTTGGAAAGAGTTAAAGCGCGGTTTTTGTTTGGCCTCTAAAGAGAGAGAGAGAAGCGTGTGGTATGTGTAGTTTACGCTTTTTTTTTCTTTTTTGTCTCAACCGAAAAAAAAATAATTTTGCGGGAAACTAAAATAAGAATTAACCCAAAAGAAGTTCTCTGCTAAATTTTGCAGTGAGTTGTTTGGTCCGATTTTTTTAGGAACACCTTATTAGGGTTTGCTAATGTTTTATGCGGACATCGTTCTATGAACATTCAAGTAAAGCGATGTATGACCATTTCCTTTCCTGAACTGCGTTTTTGTCGACGTTTCTCCAAAAAGAATGTTGGTGACGTCAGCATGGTAACGGAGAAAGGGCTCTTGGGCTTTTTTGGGGAGAAAGCAACGAAAGGGCACCCCTTTTGTTCTCGGCACTGCCAAGCTCCGCTCCTAGTATGATAGGAGGAGGGCGTTGTTTGCCATGAAGAGCAATGAAGCGATGGAAGAGAGCGTTTTCACGGTGGTGCGTGTCCAACCTTATACCATACACAGAGGAGAAATGCTTACCTGTAAAACAAATGTGCAAAAAGGGAACGCAAGTGTGGGTGGATCACCCGTCGGAGGGTTTCCAAGCAGGTGTTATCATCAGCACCGAAGAAATAGCTGGTGGTGTGAAGATT
>JAVKOQ010000692.1:0-18390 GCA_031835245.1 Balamuthia mandrillaris
AGGAGCAACTCAAAAGTCAATACCTGGCAAAGAAAAAGAAATTGGAGGATCTCCGCTCCGGTGCCATGATCTTCTTTGGCCTCGTTCTGCTCATCCTCTTCCGCCTCCTTCATCTGTGGTGGCTCATCCTCCTTCCCTTTCATGGCCTCTACCGCCTCTTCCTTCTGCCATCGTCCTATCTCTTGGCAGAGTACCTCCCAAAGCTGCACCTTGTCCTCGACTGGGGCTTCTTCCTCTGCTTCCGCCTGTGCTTTGTCGTTGCGTTGGGTGCGGTTTTGTTGCTTAGCGGCATTGGCGTCTACTTTGGAACGAAGAGACTCTTTCGATGGATCGATCCTGTCAAGTACGATGAAAAAGGTTTGAAAGAGGTCCTTGACTATCAGATTTGCAACCTGAACGCCAAAATGAAGGCCGAGCTGCAGCGCAACGGATGCAATACTTGGATTATTGGAGAGCCTGTTCCTCGCAAGACTACAGCATGCATTCTCTTTTAAGCCTCTCGCTTTCTCTCTGTAAAAGCGCAAGGAAGAAGAGAAAAAAGGAAACAAAGGTTCGTTTTTCTTAGTGAACAGCAGAAAGAGGTTGATGAGGCGAGCTGCCTTCTTCTTCGGCATCTTTATCACTGGCCCGGTGGTTGATGCTGTAGGGAAGTAGGCGAGAGCCAATACTGAGGCCGCCGCTCCCCATAGCCAGCAATATCCACACCAGAAAGAAGTTGAATGGAAAGGCAAGTCCGTTCTTCAACGACCACGAAAATAGCATTCCTGTTTTTATTTGTTTGTTATTTGTAATGAGCTAAAGTACATCATGAGAAAGACAAACAAAAGAAGACGATACCAGTGGTGGCAGGAGAAATAGCACGACTTAGAGCTACTCCGGTTTGGGCGAGACCGTTGACAGCGCCCAAGTCCTTCCGCGTTGCTGAATTGTTTATCTGTTTTCAGGAGAGAGAGAGAGAGAGAGGAGAGAGAGAGACATTACAAACGAGACCACAGCTAAGAGAAGAGGAAGAGTTCGCGCGAGAGAGGATAGATAAAAACGTACGAGCAACATTATGGAAGTAAAGGCAAGAGCGGTGGAGATAGAGCGAGCACAAATAACCAAAAGTACGGCTATCCATATTATAACTATGCCAAGCTCCGCACGTGCGATCAGGTTGATGCAAGGATAGGAGATAAAGAGAGGACAGGTCAAGGCACATCCTATCATGAATGCTCTTCTGGCTCCTATCCGCTTGTCCACATAAGGATAGATGAACAAGTTGAACACTATCAACCTATTTGTTTTTTTGTTCACATTAGTTTCTGCTTGCTTTTGCCATTATGTCTAATGTTTGTGCTTAGGGGAAAAATATAAAACATACCCGATGCCACCAACGGTAATCGCCAACCCCACTTTGGAGGAGTTGAAGTCCAATCCACCGGTCTCTATACTTTCAATGGCCCACAGTGATATCAGTTCCTGTGGTGCGCGAGCAAGAGAGAGTCAAAGAGAGAGAGAGAGAGAGAGAGAGAGAGATTAGAAAAGGTAAAGTAACGAAAAAAAAAAAAAGAAGCAAGAAAGAGTTAAATACGTCATAGGCCACATGGACGAGGCCAAGAATGGCATAAAGGAAACTGCTAGCAACAACAGCCCGGTTCCGAAGCAACCGCGTCAGCTTACTCTTCTTTATTCGTTCCCAATACCTCCGTAATGCACTGTAAATACCAGCTTCCATCTTCATCCCCTTCTTTCCAGATGAAGAAACCGACGCCGCCAAATCCCGTTTGCTCTTCTTGTCCATAGCTTGCATCATCTCTTCGTCTTCATAAATGTTGTTCTTGTTGTTGCCTGCTGTCGCTTTTTCTTCATCGTTTTCGCTTAATACCTCTGAATTTTCGTCATCCGATGATAATGTCGTGACTGAAAAGGTCTTTATTTCTTGTCCCTCTTCTGGTAGCCGTTGGAAGCCAGGTTGTTTGCTGGGCAAAGTTTCCGTTAGGAAAAAGAAGCCTATTACCAGCCCCACGAGTGTAACTATAGTATAACTTCTCGTTAGGTGATGAAACAGCAATACTGAAAGAAAAAAAAGCAACAATTGAAAGAATGGAAACAATACAAAAAAACGAGAAGAAGAAGGAGGAGGAGGAGGAGGAGGAGGAGGAGGAGGAGGAGGAGGAGAAGAAGAAGAAGAAGAAGAAGAAGAACAAGAACAAGAAGCAGGAGAAGAAGGAGAAGAAGGAGGAGAAGGAGAAGGAGAAGGAGAAGGAGAAGGAGAAGGAGAAGGAGAAGGAGAAGGAGAAGGAGAAGGAGAAGGAGAAGGAGAAGAACAAGAAGAAGAACAAGAAGAAGAGGAAGAAGAAGAACAAGAAATAAAAGAAACGGTAGAAATAGAGAGAGCGTGAGAAGATAATGTACCACAAGCAGAGACAAAGCAAGGAAGAACATAAGGATGATGGTCGAGGAAAGAGTCCTCGGGAAAAAGCGAGGGAAAGTTCTGAGCTGGTCGGCTCAACAAACCACCAATAGCCGGGCCAACTATAGTTGAGAAGCCCATCGTTAACCCCAACAACGAAAAGCCTTTCGCCTTATTCATTCAAAAAAAGTTAGCCAATGTTGATTTAGTTAAATGGCGAGAAGGAGAAATAGAAAACACAGGACAAAAGCAAGATAAACGAAAAGAAAAGAAAAAGAAAAGAGAAAAGAGAAAAGAAAAGACCTGATTGCTTTCATCGGTAACTTCTCCTAAATAACATTTACAAACGCCGATGTTGCCATTCAGTAGCCCATGCATTGTCCTACTCACAATGGCCCACGTTAGACTGTGCGAAAAGCCAAAAGCGAGTGCAGATATCATGTTGCCTAATTTTTTAACCAATAATAAATAAGAGAGAGAGAGAGAAAGCAAGAAGAGAAGAAACAGAAGGACAAAATAAAAAGAACACCAAAGGTATAAGTTGTTACCAATCAACCCAAGCAGCAGAACCGGCCGTCTGCCGATGTTATCCGAGAGCCATCCCCAAAAGAAACTTGATGCAAATTGGGCCAAGAAGAAGGAAGAAGCGATCCAGCCTACATAGAATGGAACTTCTTTCTGTTTGTTACATCAGAACATAAAATGAGCAAATGTGAGAGAAATGAAAGAAAAAAAGAGAGCAGAGAAAACAGAGAAGAAAGAGAACAAGCCATACCGTATCCTCGGTAAGGTGAAAGTCAGCGACCATGAACGGCACAAAAGGAAAGATCATGGTGATGGCAAAGCTCTCCGAGATGAGAATACACGCCAGCACCACTATTTTCATCTTTGGTAGTGGCGTTGGTGGTCGTTCTTCTGTTGTTTGCGTTACATGGGGAGAGAGCTTTTCAAGATCTAAAGTGTGTTCATCATCTTCCTCTTTTCTGTGGCCTTTTGCAAGTAGATCGTGCTTCAAATTATCTTCTAAAAGTATTTGTTTGCAACGAACAATCAAGCGAAGTTTTAGATGGCAGTTAAGCGAAGAGAAGAACAAACTTGAGAAGTAAGACAAGCAGAAAAAAGGGACCAGAAGAGGAAGGAGGAGCAAGAAGAAGAAGAAGAACGAACAACAAAGAACAACGAAGAAGAACAAGGAGAACGAAGAAAAGGAACAACAACAACAAGAAGAAGAACGAAGAAGAACAAGAACAAGAAAAACAAGCGAGTGAAGACGAAGACGAACAAGAAGAAGAACAAGAACAAGAACAAGAACAAGAAGAACAAGAAGAACAAGAACAAGAACAAGAACAAGAACAAGAAGAAGAACAACAACATAAGACAACATAAGACAACAACAACAACAACAACATGAACAAGAAGACTAAGAAGGAGAAGGAGGAGGAGAACGAAAACGACTACAACAAGAGAGAAACAAAGGAAAAGAACAAACATAAAAAAAAGAAGCTTCAAAAAAATGCAAACCATTTGGATGATATTGGTCAAGTTCTTCAGCGTGTTCGGTGGAACTCAGTCCTCCTCTGGGCAGCTCCAACGAGGAACGAGTGGAGGAGTCCAGCAGCAGGCCGGCGCTTTCCTCCTCCGCATTGGCAAAACGACCCATCTATTTATTTGTTTGTCTTTTCGTCAGCTCTTGTATGTCTCTCATCAAACAAGAACAACAACAACAACAACATAAGACAACAACAACAACAACACTACAAGGGGAAAAAAAAGTGAGAAAAAAACAAGAAGAGACTCAAAAAAAAAACAATTAATTCTAAAAAAAAAAAAAGACCATACGATGAGTCTTTGTAAAAGTTATTCCGGTTCCACAAGGAGGTTAGGGTGTGTGTGCGTGTCTCTTCTTTCTTCTGTTTGCCCTTCTTCTTCTTCTTCTTGTCCGGTTGGCCGAGAGAGGTGGAAATGGAACCGCATAGCGCCTTTTCTTCATTCCTTTGCGAAGTCTTACGAACTCATGTTCAGATTTTCCCGAACTTTACATTCTCCCGAGTATTACCATAAGAAGGCTTAAATGTCATGACGACACGATCAAAATTCTCCTTGTGGCACGTGGGGATTTTTAAGGAGGGTTTAAGGTGGATTTCTGGGAATCCCAGGAATGAACATTCTTGTTTTCTAAAAAGGTAAATATGCAAATTAGGAAAAACGTCTTTTGAACACACAACAGAAAAACAAAAACAAAAATTTCAAAAAAGAACTCTCGTTGTTTTTTATTGTGAACCATCCTAGGACAGTTGTGCCGCTCTTGTTTATCACGGGGAATAGCGGTCGTAGTCAACCCGAAAAAAAAATCAGTAATGGCGGTGGAGTTGGATGATATTGACCCTAGTGTGATCCAACGAGTTCAATTGGAGCAAGTTCAGGAGGAGTCGGACGCTCGGTACCGTTTGTACGAGGATAACTACCCCGCTCAAGTCTTTGAGGACCGGTTGAGTGCGGACGAGTTTCATGAGCTCGTCGGTCGCGTCAATGAAGGCTTTAGACCCATCATAGAGGAAGAGCAAGCAACCGCGAAAAGTTGGATGTTCAGGTATCTTGGTTTCATCACCTTTTTAACGGATTGTTATTAAACAAAAAATAGTTTTATTTGCTGTGTTCCAGTTTTGGCAGCGAAGCAAAACAAGTTGGAGAAGAAGGAGACCATTGTGAAGGAGGAGATGGCCACAGTGCTCCGCACCTTTAACCAAAAGCACATGCAGGACGGCGTGGAGGTGGATCTCATCACCCGCAACGACGACGGCAGTTCCTTTCTCGAGTTTACCGTCTTTGATCCAAAAGTAAGACGTCAAAGAATGGAAGAAGATGCAGAAGCCTATGAAGAAGAAAAAGATTCCAAAGGAGGAGGAAAAGGAGGAAAAGAGGAGGAGGAGAGCAGTAGTAGCAGCAGCAGTAGTGACGCAGAGGAGGAAGAGAAGAAGGAAGAGACAAAGAACAAAGAAAAAGTGGAAGAGAAGAAGGAAGACAGTGAGAGCGAAAGCGAGAAGAAAGAGAGCGAAGATAGTGAGGAGGAGTCAAGCAGCTCTGAAAGCGACGAATAGATCCGAACTTGACTGTTTCGAAAGAAAAGGAAAAGGTATAGTTCGAATATCTATCTTTCTTTTAAATAAAAAGATATGTTTTGTAACGTTTGGTGTTCAAAAAAAAAAGTTGTTTCTGGCTGTTCTGAAAAAAAAAACCAAAGAAACGAATAACTTAGTACCAAGCATACTTAACATGAGAGGAAGATTTTGAGTTTAACCGCCAATCGTAGTCGTAATACTTGAGGGTGAGCTCTTTGAGGTTGTGTGTTTTCAAGAAGTCTTGCACTTCCCATGAATATAGAGACAAAAATACTTTCACTGACGTATATTGCTTTTCAAAATCAGCCGCAAACCTGAAAAAAAATAGAGCCAAAATAATAAGCAGCAATTAACATGAAAAGGAAGAGAGCAAAGAACAGATAGAAGAGCTAACTGAGTAATTAGACGAGAAAGTGAAGAGAATGAAATATGAAAAAAGGAGGTGAATGTGAGAGAAAAAATGAAACCAACATACCAATCAAAGATGGCGGAGACAGTGGCGACGCCGCTGTCCGAATTGAGCTCCAATCCCTTTCCGGTCGTGTTCAAAAAGGCCTCAGCTGAGGTATTCATCTGCGCGTCAAGTATGGAGGGATGGTAAGCGTAGGCTTGCAGGTTTGGGCACGATACGGATGCACAAACGATGCAAGTGTGAATGCGGTAGTCACCCATGTTTCTAAATAGAAAAAAAGACGCGTTGAGCATCATTTCAGAGAGAAGAGAGAAGAGAGAAGAGAGAAGAGAGAAGGGAGAAGAGAGAAGAGACCAACAAATAAACAAACATACCGAAGGGTCGTTTCAACGTCATCGAGGCTGTAGGTCTTGCCGGCCACTTTGCCAACGGGCAACACCCAGTTGGTCTTGCCATAGGCGCCCACGTCCCGGATGCTCCGTATCGGCCAACAGAAGCGACCAAACTGGACCTTGCAGGGGTTCTCCACCACCATTTTGACGGCGAATGCGTTGTATACGTTCTTTTTTTTTTGTTCGTTTTTTCACGTTAAAAAAAATAATAAAATAAAGTAAAAAAGAAAACAAAAACGAAAAAGAAAAAGAAAAAGAGAAGAAAAAAAGAGAAGAAAAATAGAAAAAAAAAGGAGGAACAGATGAGAAAATTATGTTAAGAAGACACACGCACGATCCAAAATGCAAGCTGGTCTTCTCGTGTGGTCAGAGTGGAGAGATCCGCTTTCTCCACGGCCTCCAAGTAACTGTAGAAAAGGGGCTCCTGATTTCGCCGCAACGCCTCGTAGTCGAACACGTTCTCTTTGATGCCCGCGATCTCGCCGTTTGTATCTACATATTTTTTCAACACCGCGTCCCAGTCCGAGTGGTTGAACGCTCCGCGGACCGTACAAGGCCACGCCAGCACCACCGCCACCCCCAACAAGAGCAACCAGAGCGCTCTCATCGGTAAGCCTTTTATTTTCTCTCTTTTTCCTTCTCGTCTTCGCCTTTTTCTTGGGGTGATCAAATCATGACGACGTGGAATTTTCCAAGGATAATTTTCTCCGATCACCGTCGATAATTCATGATTTTTTTTGGTGTCTTTATTCATGACGACATGGATATTTCGATAATCTTTCAGGGAATAATTTGAAAAGTTATTGCGAAATGAGAGAAAGAAGAACAAGCAAGGTGTGAAGTGAATGTAATGAAGGATGAGGGGGATTAAAAAATAATACAATAGTGGATTGATAGGTGTTTCAAAAAAAATGACAATGGTGATGAAGGGCTGCTTCATCACCTCCTTAGGCTGACCAATGTCCACAAAGTTCGGCCACGCACGGCCGCCACGAGCTTCATAAGAGAGAACCAAGGCCCCACTCCGTATCCAATGCTTGTCGGTGTGGTTGGTGATTCTCTCTTTCTTTTGGTTCCTTTCTTCTTCTTGTTCTTTGCATGATTGTCATCCTCGGCTTCTTCGTTGCTCTCATCATCCTCGTTGCTGTCTGCTGCCTCGGAAGCTAGCCGAACGTATTGACAGCACAGCTCCACCATCTTCTCAGCTCCGCCGCCATTCTTGTCCTCTTTTTCTTTGGCCTTTTCCAAGAAGAACTCCTCCAACTTTTTGCAAAACTCTTTGAATCCGTTCTCTGCTTTCTTCCTGCTCTCTTCTTCCTTTTTCTTATTTCTCTTATTTTTTTCTTCTTCGTCCTGTTCTTCCTCCTCTGCTTCTTCTTCCTTCGAAGTTGCCAAGACGTTGAATGCCATTCTTGCACAGTTGAGCCATCCTTCGATGCCGCTGTAAAAGTTGGCATGAGGATGAGTGGTTATAGCGTCAGGCTTGTCACGATCCTCCTCTTTGGCCTTCTTCTCCTCGTGTTCTTGCTCCTCGCCCTGGTTGTTGTTGTGCCAGAGAAAGTCGCCGTTGACAGGAGGCTCCGGCGGATTGGCTCTTGCTTCCTCTTCAAGGCTTGCCTGTAATGCCTTTAAGAATTCGTTGCTGTTGCGCTTCTCAAAGAGACGTTTGAGGTCGGAGGTTTTGATGAAACGGAGGAACAAGGCGTCCAACACGACGGCCAGCTGCTTTTGTAAGACCTCTTCAGCTTTGTTGATAACATACTGCGGCCGCTTGTAACACAGCAATTGTTGACTGTGTGAAGGAGCATCACCTATGACTGTATGAACAAAAAAAAAAATAAACAAAGAAAAAACTGATTAAAACAAAAAACGGAGAACAATAGAAAGAAAGGAAATGCATACTGTTTTGACGAATGAAAGCACTGCTGGGATGTTGCTCAATCTCGTTGATGACTTCATCGTAGAGCTGATGGTTGAGCAGGATGATGGAACGCAGGTCCACATTCTGAGGATCGATGGAGGCCATCACGCGTTCCCTGATCTGTTCGTGTTGTGCAGGATTGGCACGTGCCAGGAAGGACTTGTAGCTCTTGATCGTTCGTAAACGTTCAAACTCTTGATAGCGTTTCGTCAACTCCACTTCTTTCAGATCGCCTTCAAAGGAAAGATAACCGCTTGGGTCCTGTTTATGTGGCAGTAATGCCGTAGTATTATAAGTAAAGATGCTAAAGAAAGAAGGAACTCGTAACGAATGAAGGTACCAAAGTGGTTGCAGTCTCGGTCCATCGTTTGCATTGAGCGACGGTCATGTGGGGAAAGAAAATGCTGCAGGCTTGAGTCCAAAGACCAAAGACTGCTTTGTCCACCTCGCAGCGAGCATTGTTCACTAACTCGGTATCATCGTCCACTACAATAAGAACAAATATAAGTACATTGTCAGAGCGCAGAGAAAGAGAGAAGAGAAAGAGAGAGAAGAGAGAGAGAGAGAGAGAGAGCGCGCGTACGAAAATTGTTTTGGTAGAGATCGGTGATGAAGTGAAGGAGGGTGAAGACTGGAGTCCACCATGCATCTCCATCCTTTAACTTTGATTCGTCGGGTGATGTCTCAGCACGCTTGAAATAAGGATCCAAGTGGTCTCGCATATTGTCCACCTCTCTGGCGATAGTATTAACGGCCTCCATCAGTGCCGCCCAATCGCTTTGCTGTTTATCGGTGCGGAAGGCGAAGATGGCCCGGTTGGCGGCCAAGCATTGATTCTGAATCTTCACTGCAAGAGACTCTGCATAGTTGCGAAGCTCTCCCAATCCTCCACCAGAGTCTAAAGAAGAATGTACGGATGAGGAACATGAATGATAAGAAATTGAAAGAGTATTACCTTGTTTGGAGTACTGGCGTTCGTCCGAACCTATGAGTAAGGCCTCATAGCCTCCTTCTACATGGCTTGCCATGTTCATCGCAAAAGGGAGTTGAGGATAATTCTGTGACGGATGCTGATAATGTGGAGGATGAGGAAGATGATGAGGCATCGGGAAATGAGGGTGAGCGGCGGTAGTAGTTGTAGGAGAACCATCGGAAGAGTATTGGTTGTGATGGTGGTTGTCATGTGGGTTGAAGGTAAGGGGCTGATGTGGATGGTAGGATGGTGGAGAACCTGGTTGTGGCTGGTGGTATTGTGGAGGCGAGTGTGCCTTAAGATAAATACAATGAGTATTTGAGAGAGAGAGAGAGAGAGTGAGAGAGAGAGAGAGAGAGAAAGAGAGAGAGAGAGAGAGAGAGAGAAAGGGAGGGAGAGAGAAGCGCACCTCGTTGGGTGAATCGGTATTGTTGCTGTTAGAAGACGTGGTAGAGTTTGAGGTAGCGGAGGACGAGGCGCTTTGAAAGGTGTATGCATTGCCTGATTTTCTGGCAATTTTCTTTTCCTTGGCTCTCTTATTCTGGAACCAAACCTGGACTTGTCTTGGCGTCATCATCAGCTCGAGGCTCAGCCTATGACGAACCTCTCTGGCGGGAGTAGGCGAAATGGAGAATTCCTTCTCCAGCACTTCCAGTTGTTCCGGGGTTGTTCTTTGTCTCTTCCGCTTTCCGCCATCTCCTTTCTTGGACTTAGAAACAGCGGAGATGATCGACGATGAAGGAGAGGAAGAAGCGGGAGAGGATGCTCCAGGAGCCAAGTGAGGGATCCCATGTTCGGCAGCTTGCAGGAGCTGCATTTGATGATGGTGAGGATGATGCGGATGATGCGAGTGAGGATGTTGTGGTTGGGCCATGCCACGATCGTAGGCATGCGGGTGCATTCCCGTGTGATGATGCATAAAGTCAGGAGAAAATTGAGGAGGCATGGGTGCTCCTGCGCTGCCACCGTAAGGATGGACATGATGTGGCTGTTGGTGGGGATGCGCCATGAAGCCAGGATAGTAATACATCACTTGGCCGCCACCTTGTTGATCTACACCACCGCCCATTGATGTGTTAGTGAGAGAAGGTAGCCAGGCAGAGGCAGCAACGGACTGATGGTCCGCCATACTGTGTTGAGACTGCGGGAGGTGATGTCCAGTGAGGTGGTGAGGAGGGAGCATGTGATCAGGGTGATGGTAACCATAGCCAGTGGAATGAAAGTCACCACCAGAGGTGCCATCCGCAACGTTGGAAGCAGAGGATCCATCTCCGGCGAAGGAACCGCCTTGTGTGTGTTGGTGGTGGTTGTGTTGGTGGTGGTCCTGTCCGGCGTCATGATCTTGACTGCTTCCATCGTGTCCGGCCATCGGGGGAGAGGAGGTACGATGATGGGAAAGTTGATGAGGATGATGGTACCGTGAATCCAGCATCACTCCCTTGGAATGTTGGTCGTGATGCTGATGCTGTTGATGGTGGTGAGCATGATGGTGTTGAGGATGGTGCGCGTGGTGGTCGCTGAGCCTGGCGGTTACCTCTTCGTCCTCCTCAGAGTGTGCGCCATCCGGCACCCCCATCCCGAGTTCCTCCAAGTCCATGCTTCGCGATCCCCAAAAATAATAAAGATGAACTATTATCGTTGTCAGCAAAATGCGAAAAAAATTTTACGACACGATAGACGTGAAGAGAGAGAAAAAAAAACATTTTGGGGAGGAAGATGACATGAAAGAAAGGGGGGCGTTGTAAAAAAAGGTTGAGAGAGAGAGAGAAGCCGCCCGAAGAGGGGTGGAGAAGGAGAGAGAAGCGGGAAGAAGGGAGAGGGGGATAGGAGAAGAGAGGCGAAAAATAATAATAAAATAAATAATAGAATAAATAAGGGAGTTTCATGAAAGAAAGACAATGAGATAAAATAAACATAAATTGGGGGGCTAAAAGGCCAACAACGAAGAGGGCCACATGAAGCGAGTATGAAACAAAAAAAATTAAACAAGCTAAATAAACAATAAAACCATGCTTACATTACCTACTTTATGCGCGACTATGAATGAAACTACCGCCTTGTGCCTTCTTTTTCCCTAACTTTTTTTTTGAACTTTGGTCACTAGGCTAATAAATAAAAGCAACCGAAATAAAACCACTCTCTTTCAACAAAAAACTTACCCCCACTACTACCCGTAATTTTGTGGTGGTCCCCCTCTTCGTTCCTTTCACTTTTGTCTCCCCCAGGCCTTGTTATCCCTTTCCTTTCCTCCCCCAAAAGGACGCTTGGACAAAGTAAGTAACGGGGTTGAACTGGGCAGAGGGAAAAAAAATCGGTTTTTTCGAGTTCACACGTTGACAGGCTTGACAGGCGTCTGTCACTTTGTGTTTTTTTTTTTTTTGCAGCTTTCTTGTTGGCCACCAAAAAAAATAAAGACGTTAGACGCCCACGCCCCCCCCGCCTTATTATTTTTTTCTTGCTAGCGGAAAAAAAAAAGCCATACATACCCATAAGCGGCGTACGCAGGAAAACAGCAGACCGACCGCAAAAAAAAAAAATTCGGAGTTGACAGGTGGTGGCGGATTGGCAGATCCAAATGAATTAAAATTTTACATTAATGAATTAAAATATTCTTAGCATGCCGCACATAGTTGTCGACATAACACCACGTCGACGCGAAAAAAAAAGCCTTGCGTTCATGCGCCTTGGAACTCGGCTTCTATGGCTTCAAGGGCCTCACTGGCGAGTTCGTTCCAGTCGAAGCAATCATCATCATTCTGTTTGAGTTGGGTTGAGAAGCAAAGCGTCAGTCTAGCCAAACGAAAAAAACAATAACATCAACACGCACCAAAAAGGCTCTTTCGAATTGTGCATAGTCCAAAGTGCCGCTTTTGTCGGTGTCGGCCTTGGCAAAGTATTTGTTGATGATTTGCTGCAGCTTGGATTGGCCTAGCTCTGCTTGCACTTGGGCTTCTGCGGCCTCGAACCATACCGCGTTTTCCTCATCCTCCGAAGCTTTCTGTAAACGCAAAAAGTTTGGATGAGCAGTTGAAGTCTCTCTGTTAGCACGTAAAACAACCAAAAGAAAGGAATGCGCGTAGAAACCTTTTCTTGCTTTATGGCTCTCACCATTGCTAGCATAACCGACTGGACCACAACGAATATGTCTTGCGGCGATACGAAGCCATCTCCATCCACGTCAAACAACTTCCATCGAACTGTGCAAAAGGGACAAGATGAAGCAAGCAGTTGGAAAAAGAGTGGTTCAAGTTAAAAGCAAGAGAGAGAAAGAGAGGAGAGAGAGCAGAGCAGCAGGAAAGAGAGAGAAGAGAAGAGAACGATGAAGAGAACGATGAAGAGAGGAGAGGAGAGGAGAGGAGAAGAGAACGATGAAGAGAGAGAGGGGGCCTATGAGATAAGCGGAAGAAAGCAATACATTACATTTGATTTGGTCAGAAGGATCGCTGCTAAACATCCATACGATGCCTTCGGCAAACTGCTTCATGGTCAGCAAGCCGTCTCCTTCCTCATCCATAACGCCAAAACATCTTTCAAGAAAATATTGGTTTTGAATAATCTATTTTTGTAAAAAAGAAGTTTGTTTGAAGAAGATCAACAAAATCACTCGGCAAAGAGAAAAAAAAAAATTACCACTTGAGCTCTTTCGGCTTCTGGATCTTCAAAGAGGAGCGGCAGCACCTTCAAGAAGCCTGCTTTGTCGATCCTACCATCCGGGGTGGCAATGCTCTTAAACTGGAGAAGAGCTTGCTCGATCTCTTCTTCATCAAACACTTTTTTGTTTTTTTTTTAACTTAATCCAACGGAAGGGATAACAAAATTACAAAAAAAAAACCACACCTTGTGTTTCTTCGATGACCGGAATGAAGCTTCGCTCTTCCTCTGTGAGAGACATTCTACTTCTTCCTCCTTTCAACTTCTTTCTTTGTTAAAAAAAAGAAGCACGTTTTTTTTTTCTATATTAGTGGTTGCCTATAATAAAGGCGTTCGTGCGTCTCTTATTCTGTTTTGAAGTGTACAGCAAGGAGTTGAATGAGTTGGCGCACGAAAGCTAGTTGTTGTGGCAGAGGGATGGCCTCGAAGGGAGGAACGTGCACAAAGAGTGAAGAGGAGCATCGATCCAAAGATGAAAAGTGTAAAGAATGATAACTGAAAAAATAAATAAGAAACGGTCAGAACGAACGACAAGAGAGAGAGGAGAGAGAAGCAAGACAAAATCAAGCAACACAAGAACGAAGAAAGTAAGAAGAGGAACAAGAAGAGAAAGAACAAGAACACAAGAAGAATAATGCATACTAGATCCAATTACAAACAAAGCGGCCAGGGTCCTCAGAAATCTGCACATCAAAGTCGAGCTGCTTCAACTGCTCTTGAATGGTATAAACAGGAATATCGGTGGTTTGGTAATGCTCTGTGCTTCCATGCTCAGGATAGATGGGCTGATGGCATGGCCGCCATTCACGTTCGTCGCAACACCTAAAATGAGCCTCTGGAAAGGGATGTAAAGTTTTAACTTCTGGGAGAGGAGAGAGGAGAGAGGAGAGAGGAGAGAGGAGAGAGGAGAGAGCAGAGAGCAGAGAGCAGAGAGCAGAGAGCAGAGAGCAGAGAGCAGAGGCAGAGAGCAGAGAGCAGAGAGCAGAGAGCAGAGAGCAGAGAGCAGAGAGCAGAGAGCAGAGAGCAGAGCAGAGAGCAGAGAGCAGAGAGCAGAGAGCAGAGAGCAGAGAGCAGAGAGCAGAGAGCAGAACAGAGAGCAGAGAGCAGAGAGCAGAGAGCAGAGAGGAGAGAGGAGAGCAGAGAGGAGAGAGCAGAGAGCAGAGAGCAGAGAGCAGAGAGCAGAGAGGAGAGAGCAGAGAGCAGAGAGCAGAGAGATAGCAGAGAGATGGAGACAGCAGGAGCAGGAGGAGTAGCACAACTCACCATTCCAGGCGACTCGTTCCAGTTTAAAGTCGTTTTGTGAGCAGGCAACTCCCAGGTGAAGCCAAACAACAGAGGTGCGCTCTTGCTCCGAAGGGGTGAGCCTGTTCTTCCGGAGATGCAACTCGCTCAGGCTGCACAAGGAACCAACGCCGGAGGTTTCCAACACCGTCATGGACTTTATCTCCGCGGCTGTCTCGGTCAACGGATTCTCTTCCAGGTAGCGCGGCAGTTCCTGAATGATGCACGTGGTGGGGTTGCTAGCGACACCTTGGAATTTGCCAAAGCCGGTCACATGGAAGATGACTTTCTTCTTCGTTGCTTCTTCCATTCTTTTTTTTCGTTTTCTGTCGAGAGTTAACGTGTCGACGCGGAAAAAGCATATGCAAATATTGTCGACATGAAATGTTTACTTGTCGACGACGTCGACAGTAATAAGCAAACTTCGTCTGAGGGGTATTCTGTAACAACTTCGATAACTTTTCTTTCGGGAAGAAAAGAAAGCCAAGAAAGAAAGGGATTCGATTCGGATTGCTGTCACACTTTTTCCTTGCAGGTGCCACTTGCAAGCGAGCGAGCGAGCTGAACAGACAAACTTAAAAAAAGTTTTTGCAATAGAAAGAAAAATCCACAATGGACTTTTTGTCCAAGAAAAGCTGGCATCCCAAGCGCTTGCAGAATGTGGAGAAAGTGTGGAAGGCGGAGCAGGAGGCGGCCGCGGAGCAGAAGAAGCTGAAGGAGCTGCAACGCAAGCTGCAGGAGGAGAGGCAGATTGAGGAACTCAGACGTTTGCAGTATGCTTCTGGCAATAGCTCCAAGTACGTTTCGTTCTCGCGTTTCTCCTTCTTCTCTCTCTCCTTCTCTCTTGCACTTTCTCTCTCACACTTTGCGTCTTTTCTCTTTCGTCTCTTCTCACTAACCAAAATCTTTTTGTGCTGTTGCTTCGCTACTGTAGACCTAGACAGCAGCGTTTGGAATGGATGTATGAGGGCGATATCGCGGCCAAACAAACCACCTCCGAAGAATACCTGCAAGGCAAGAAATTCGAGGAGAAAGATGAAGACGCCGAAGCCGTCAAAGTACGTTTTCTTTGTTCTTCTTCTTCTTCGTCCTTCTTAATTCTTCATTTTTCTTCTTCTTCGCTCTATTTGAACGTACTGACCTATTAAAAAACCATACAGAACAAATCGTTAGGCAAGTTTCAAAACAAGGAACTGAGCGTGGAGCAAGACACGTGGTCAAAGCTACGAGAGGACCCGCTGCTCGCCATTCAACAGCAGGAGCGGAAGAAGCTGGAGTTCATCAAACAAAACCCTGTACAAATGGCTCAGATAAAGGCACAACTCTATTTGATGGAGAAACAGAGAAAAGACGCCAAGAAGGAGAAGAAAAGAAAGAAACGAGAGAAGAAAGAGAAAAAGAAGAAGAAGGAAAAGCGGGCAATGAATGGCGAAGATGATTCGGAAGACAGAAAAGAGCACAGAAAACGAGCTAAACATCACCATCACAGCAGCGATGACGAGGTGAAAAGAGAAACGGAGAACGGGCATGGGGATGTAGTTAAAACAGAGAAAGGAGATGAAGAGAGGAAGAGGAGAGATAGTAGTAACGGACGCCACAGAGAATACGAAAAGAACGGAGAGGTCTCCGTAAAACGAGAAAAAACAAACAACACAAACAAACAACAACAAACAACAACAAACAAACAAACAAACAAACAAACAAACAAAAAGAGAGAGCAGAGACAGAGACAGAGACAGAGACAGAGACAGAGACAGAGACAGAGACAGAGACAGAGACAGAGACAGAGACAGGCATCGCAGCAGCGATCGCAAGAGAAGAAGCTCTGAGAAAGACAGCACGAGGCATCGAGACCGCGAATACAACCGCTACGTCGATAAACAAATCAAACAAGAGAAGGATGACGAAGAGGAAGCTCCCACATCTCCAAAGAATGGGGAACAACAATCAGAGGGCATTTGCTATGGAGGCATTGGAAAGAGCAAAGCCAAAGAAGGCATTCGTAAATACGGTTTGGTTTATCCGAAAGGCAAAGAACCTCCTCTGTCTTCTTCCTCCGATGGCAACAGCAAGAAAGATGAACCAGCCGACTTTTTGGAAATAAGGAGAAGAATGGCCATAGAGAAAGACCTTGAACGGCGAAAGCAAGAAGAAGAGGTAGCACGAACGAGAAGAGAAAGGATAGCCAGAGAGAAGGCTTTGCGGGGCCTCAGCGCAGAGGAAAAACGCAAGCGCTTGGAGCAAATGCAAAAAGCTGCAGAGGAGAACGAACGTGCGAGAGCGGAACGTCTGGAACAGCACAAGAAGGAATTGGAGGAAAAGGAGACGCGTTATAAGAAAGACTTGGAGAGCGGCACTGCTGATTTTGACCTGCCTAGTTTTCTTAAGTACGCTTACTTTCCTCTATCTCTCTTTTTAACTCTCTTTATCTCTTGCTCTCTCTCTCTCTCTCTCTCTCTCTCTCTCTCTCTCGCTCTCATTCTCCAAGAGCCCTATTCTAACCAACTCTTCTCAAACAGCAAAATCAAGAAGGAAGCATTCACCGGGTCCTCTGTTGGCAATCTGGAAGATCGGCTCAGCAGAAACAAACACTTTGTTCGCAGAGATAATCTGGATGAGGCGGATACCTTCCGCAAGTAGTGCTCTATTAAGCGAACAAAGGAGGCCTCTTCCTCGAATATACTTTTTTTAAAAAAGTTCCAAGTTTGGCCTTTACATCGTCATATCCAGTATGCCTCTGTATACGGGTGTGACACAGCACAAGGTGGACAAAAGTATTGAGAGGGGCCATGCACTTTCCCACCGAGACAAAGGGGAATAGCGTGATGTAACTTGTTTTTTTTTTGTCCACCCTGCGGGCTTACCGTTCCAAACAATCATTCTTGTCAGAAAAGAAAGCAGAAGGAGGAGAAGACGAAGCAAGAAGATCAGGCCCTAGAGGCACTATAGTGTCACGTTTCTTCTTCTTCTTCTTCTTCTTCTTCTTCTTCTTCTTCTTCTGCTTCTTCTTGTTCTTCTTCTTCTTCTTCTTGTTCTTCTTCTTCTTCTTCTTCTTCTTCTTCTTCTTCCCTTTGCTTCCCTCCCGTTCCCGTTTCTTGCAAAGATAAGCTTAACAAGTTTCTTTTCTTTCTTTTAAAAAAATAAATAAAGTTAATACCACCGCGTTCTTCTCCGTGTTGCCGACTGTACCCGCTAATCTTCCCTCGATTTGCATGCAACATTGTGCGTCATGTTGCCCTGGTTCAAGGGACACTGAAAGCCATATGCCACGTCATCTGACTAGTTTTGAGCCTAGACTGACATACGTCACGTCCTATTGTATTACTTGGGACAAGGCTCTTTTTTGTCCAAGCCTGTGAGATAACCTGGTTTTTACTCGCTTTTTATCGGTGTTTCTAATTTCCCCCGTTTCAGCCCTGGTCTAAGTATCAGTTTCTCTAAAACCCTATCTGCATTCCGGCTACATCCTTTTCACTTGTGCCTGGGGGAAAGGCAAAATTGTGTCCACTTAGGGAAAAAAATACCGGTAAAGAAGGAGAAAGATGGAGAAGAAAGGAGCAGCCGACAAACACGAAGAGTTGATTGACGTCTTGACCAAAGAGGGAACACCCACCGGAGAGGTCAAGACCAGGAAGGATATCCATGAGCAAGGCTTATGGCATAGAATAGGTATGTTTTCATCATGTTATGTTTGTTCGCCGAAAGTTGATTAGCATTGTTTCTCTCTTGTTCTTGTTCTTCTTCTTCTTCTTCTTTTTCTTCTTTTCTTCTTCTTCTCGTAAGTTCATGTGTGGTGTGTGGATGCACAAAGCGGAGAGCTCATCCTTCAACAGAGAGCTGCTGACAAGATGACCAACCCTAACAAATGGGACGTGTCTGCCGCCGGTCATGTCGGCCACGGCGAGAGCTCCCTTGCCACTGGTTTCTTTTTCTTCTGTCTTTTTGCTATTGTGTTTGTTTCCGTCAAACTGTAACCCACCAAACTTCTGCTCTCTTCTTGTTCTTCTCCTTGTTCTTGTGTCCCTTCGCTCCACACAAACAGCCCAAATAGAGTTGAAGGAGGAGTTGGGCTTGGTGGTGCCTCCAGAGCAGTTCCGTTTTCTTGGCTCAACGCCCTGTTCCGTCACTTACCACAACGGTTGGTTGCGCCATTCATTTTCAACCATTCACTTTTTTTTTTTCGTTAGCTCACCACTTCTCTCTCTTCTCTTTCTCTTCTCTCTCTCTCTCTCTCTCTCTCTCTCTC
>JAVKOQ010000693.1:0-18084 GCA_031835245.1 Balamuthia mandrillaris
CAGCTAACGTGCTCCTCCCGGCCTGTTATATAGGCACCGCCGTTGCCCATGTGCACGCATCCTTGCGCGCGCGCGTGTGTGTGTTGCTGGAACACTGCATTTGGGATAGCGCTATTGGGTTCAAGAACGTTCCGGAAGCTGGCCTCTTGCGTACATTTTCCATCCTCTCCGGAGTCAGTTCGTTACCGTTACTCATTCCCTCCTTCAAAACCTGTGGTGCGGGTAACTTATCCAGTGAGCGGGCACTCCTCTTTCCGTCCCCCAAACAGGTGGCTCCACTGTTGAAGTTTGTTGCATTCATTGTGTATGGTGAACCTCAATAAACACCCCATGGCAAAGCATGGATGGGTCAACAACAAACCCCTTCCATTCATTCATTCTTTGTTTGCTAATTAGCAAAACGTAAAAAGAGCCTACATAAATAGACCCTTTTGATAAGACAAAAAAAGAAGAAGCCGAGAAGGGTTCCAACAACAAAGCCAGCATGGAGGAAGCCACCGCCTCTTCTGGCCCTGGTCCTGGCCCTGGTTCTGGTTCTACTTCTGCTTCTGGTTCTGGCCACCATGAGCATTCGGACTCGGACCACGAGTCCATAGTCATTTATACAGGCCACTTGGAGCCGGCCTTTTGCGCCACCCTCGCCCTCATCTTTCTCTGTCTGGCGGCCGTCCAGGCCCTTCGCGCCGTGCTCATCCGCTCCAAGGGCAAACGCATACGCCAGTTCATGACCAAGCTGCTGCTTGTCCTCGTCATTCTCAGCGCTGTCGGTATGTGTTATTCTTTTCTTTTTTTTCTCTCTTTGTTTGTCGCTTCTGTTCGTTCTCAGCGGTTCCGTCTCGTTTCTTTGTTCTCTTCTTTTCTGCTTGCTGTTTCTTTCTTTCGTTCTTGCCATTGTTATTCGTTGGTTGCAACTTTCTTCCTATATTATTACATATTTTCTTTCGTGTTGTTTCTTTCTGCTGTTGTCTTTTTGTTCGTTCCTGTCTGACTTCTTACCTTCTTGTTCTTCTTCTCCTTCTTCTTGTTCTTCCTCTCCTTCTTCTTCTTTTTCTTCTTCTTCTTTTTCTTCTTCTTCTTCCTCTTCTTCTTCCCACCTTCTTCTCAAGTGCGTTCCGTGTTCTTTGCGCTGATGCCGGTGCACAACCTGGACATGGACATCTACTACCTGCTCTGGTGGGTCCCCGAGTTCCTCAACATATCGGCCTGCTTCCTCTACATACGCCTCTGGCTGCGCACCTACGCCACCACCTACCACGTCGGCGAGTACTTTGCTTTTCGTTGGGTGCGCCGCTGGATGAGCGCCGTGCAATACAGCACCATCGTGGCGCTGCTCCTGGGTCAGTTGAGCATCTGGTTGGCCATGCTGGGCACCGGCAACGATCGCTTCGACCTCATCCAACACGTGGACGTCTATTACTTGGTCTTTTGGGAAGGCCTGGCGGTCCTCACCGCGTTGGCGGCCTTCCTCTCGGTGCGTATCATTCTCTATCGTCGCCGTCATCGGCAACAAAGGACAAGACGAGGAAGAAGTGGCTCTGGAAAAAAGGCTTTGTTGATGAAAGCTGCAGAAGAAGGAAAAGCTGCGACGATACTGAACGAGGAAGAGGAAGAGGAGGAGGAGGAGGAGGGAATAGAGTCCTCGGAGGACTTGTCGTTCCCTTCGAACGTGTCGCGAGTGGACGTGGTCTTGTTGTTCTGGTTGCTGGCGAGGATTTGGAGGTTGGTGGACGCCGTCGTCTGTGCAAAGATAGGTGATGAGCTCATTAATACGAACGCTTATTGGACCTATGTCGGACCGTTCTACTTTGCTACGGAGGTGGCCCCTGGTGCCTTATTTGTGTTCAGCCGAGTGTTAGGTGCGCTCTTTTGGTTTGAGCGTTTCTGTTATTCTGACATTCTTCTATATTGCATTATAGAAATGTTGGATCATGGAATGGTTCAATACCGAAAGCTAGAAAAAGCCAACGCAAACACCAACAGCCACACTCGCACTCACAGCCAGGACAGCAACAGTAGCAACAGCAATCCCTTCCTGTTCGGTTCAAGGAAGACCAAAGCACGCACTTCCTCCAATAAACACGACGGCCCCAACGAGACCACAAGCCTGCTCTCTTCCGTGTCTGAGCACCCTATGGTAAAGAACTGGATCATCAACTACAATGAGTTGGACATGGTGGAGCTACTGGGTCACGGCGCGGGCGGAGAGGTCTGGAAGGCCGTCTACCAGGACACCGTCGTGGCGGTAAAGCGGCTGAAGAAGGGCCTCCTGGAGAGCCCTCGCGACCTGGACAACTTTTGCAGCGAGATGAAAATCCTCAGCTCCCTTAGGCACGAGAACGTGGTCTCCTTCTATGGGGCCTGCATCAATCCGCCTCACATCTGCATCGTGTCGGAGTATCTTCAAAGAAAGAGCTTGAGGGCGGTGCTATTGGACAAACACCTCACGCTGTCCTTGTCGCTGCGCATGAGCATGATGATAGATCTCTGCAAGGCTCTTCGCTTTGTTCACTCCAACCGGATCATTCATCGCGACTTGAAGCCGGAAAACCTTATGATAGGAGCGCACTTCAACCTCAAAGTGGGAGACTTCGGCTCCGGCACCATCTCCCCTTACTCCTCCGATGTGAAGCACAGCGGCTATGCCCTCTCCATCGCGGGCACCAACAAGTACATGGCCCCAGAGGTCTTTCAGAGAAAGTACTCCTATCCTGCTGACGTATACTCTGCCGGCTTCATCATTTGGGAGGTCTACACTCGTGCTCATCTCTTTGATGAGCCTCTTAACATTGGTACTTCTCTTGCCTTGTTGTTCATTCTCTTCTCTCGTTCTTATGTTGTTCGTTTGTTAACGGGGTTCTCCCTTATCCTCTTTCCAAACACAACATTGAATAACAAAAACAGATGATTTGGTGGTCCGAAGAAGAAGACCCAAGATCCCAGAGCAATGCCCTCCAGTCTTGGCCAACATTATATCAAGGTCATGGGACCATGACCCCCATGTCAGGCCCACCTTTGCAGAGATATTGAAGCTGCTCAAGGCATGGCAGGCCGCTGGCTACCAACAAGACTTTGAAGGACGGCTGCCAGCCTCGCCGGAGGGGGAAGGGCAAGAAGGAGGACCTCATGGCTCGGACTCAGAATCGGACGTGGACAATAACACCAGGAGCAATCATGGCTCGGCTTCGACGGCAAGCCATTATCCTTTGCCGACACCTGCTGCAGAAGGCTCTCTCAACTTGGACGTCAAGGAAGAGGCCGCCACAAAACGAAAAGAAAAGAAGAAGGTCTCCTTTGTTGCGTGATATCGTTATTTTTAGTTTAAAAAGTTTTTTAATAATTTAAATAAAAAATCTGTATTTCGAATATTCTCTCGGCAATTCGACAAATTCGAAAAATTCCCGTGTCGCCAAAAATTTGTCAGCATTTTTTCGAAGAAGAAAATTCCGACATATTTCCGCCTTCGCAGCGACTCGGAAGGACCCTTTTCGTTCTAATTCTGTCCATCAGAGGGATCTTAATATTGCAACGTTGCGGAAGGACATAGATTGCTTCTTCCCTAGTTTGCCGACTTTTCTGCAATCAATTTTTTTTTTGCCTCTTGTTCGTGCATAAATCGTCAATCTTTTCATATTTAAACTTTCATTTCTTTTCTTTTTATATTTATTCGTTCACCAAGAAGAAAGTACCGTACTCGAGATGGCCAGCACAACTTCCCTCTTTGCCGTTCTGTTCGTGGTTCTTGCCGGCTTGATTGCTTTGTCTGCTGGTTTGTTCCTCCTCCTGATTTTTTTTTTTTGGATTCCATCAACCTTGAGTGGCTGACGCCTTATTTCTTCTTTTTTTTTTTTTTGGCCCCTTCCAGGACAAGATTGTGCTTCCTACAGCTACAAATCGGGTTGTTACAGCTGTACCTCATGGAGTAGCTGCAAGTTTTGTGACTCCAGCTCTACCTGCGCAAGCACCTCTGACATAAGTACGGGAGTTTTTTTTTTTTGAACATAAACAAAGCAATATGTTTGATTAACTAACTTTATTCTCTCTCCTATTGAATCTTTTTTTTAAAAAAAATAAGGCTCTTGTTCTTCTGGCTGGGATTACTCCACTACTGATTGCTACTCCAACGACGTGGACAAGGCCGTCAAGATTGGCACCACCGTCATTATTGTCATCGTGGTGGTCAGCCTTGTGGTAGTGGTGGGCATCCCCCTCCTCATCGTCGTCATTGTCTGCTGCGTGGTCAGCAAGAAGAGAAAGAGCAAGACCCACTACCATGCCTACAACCCCGTGAACACGGGCGCCCCTCCCGTGGTCATGTACGGCGGCGTCCCTGACGTCTACAGCCCCCCTGCCACTGGCCAGTTTGTGCCTGGCCCCGTGGCCTCTGCCCCTCCCTCCCACGGAACCGAGTACATCCCCCAACAAGCCCCTCCTTACTACCAGGCATAAGACTTTAAAAACACAACTAAACAAAGAGATGGAGACGAACAAGGAGTAAGCAGACTCGTTTGAAACGGGTTTCTTCTCCTCTTTTCTTTTTCGTTTGTTTGTTTGTCTTTCTTTTTTTTTTTCACCCTCTCCTTATCGATAATTTTAATTTATTTAATAGTTATTTTAAATCCATAATATTATCGTAAATTTGTCCTATATTGTCATAAACCGATAACAACATGTTGGTCATTGACACGGGTGGCCACTCTCTTCCCAGGGCACTCGTCCAAGAGCTCCACGGACAACACCCAACGCCACTTCAACACTTCTCCTATGTCATACCACTCCAGGCTCGTTTGGTTGGTTCGCACAGGAAGAACTTCCTCCTTCCATCCGCTCCGTTGGCTTCTCGGCGGCTAGTTTGACCTTGAGCCACGTTGATGGAGGCTCGACCGTTAGCTTCTCCCTCAATGAAAGCTTGCGCCACACATCGATGTCTTTTTTGGCTGCTTTCTGCACTTCGTTCTTCGTTGCTTTAGCAGCGGCAGTATCGTCCAGAGGCTTGATGAAGACATTGGCGAACATGGCTTTCGTGAGGGAGGGCAAACGACCGCCCTCCTCCTCTTCTTCTTTCTCGCTGTTCTTCTTTACGTCTTTTCAAGGAACGAGCTGTTGCAGAAGAAGAAGAAGAAGAAGAAGAAGAAGAAGAAGAAGAAGAGGAAGAAGTGGTTGTTGTTTGGACATCCTCTTCTTTGCGGCTTTGCGTGTGCTCCTTTTGCCCTTGGTCGGCCCGGCAAAAGGGACACGAGAAGGTGGTAGTGCTCATGGCTTCCATTGCGCGCGTGGTACTCTTTTTTGCAACAAGAAAACTTTTCGCTTGAAAAGACGTGAGGATATTTATCGATTATTTAGATATTCTACGACATTTCACAAAATTATCCGAAACTCTCTCAATCGTTATCCAGGAGACAAAAATTTATCGTTTTATCGCCGTAAGAAACAGAAATCAAAAAAAAGCATGCAAGAAAAGACGAGGCCTGCTACCCCTTTCACGAAAGAGAAGAAGAAGAAGGGAAACATGCCTTCCGTTAAATGGGGGAAATAGTAGCACTGCAGTGAAGTAACGTTCGGTCAACAACAACAACACTCAGTAAGAGATTATTCTTTGTTCAACCCAACAAAACAAACCCAATGGAAGCAGCCAACGGCGGTGGTTGTGGCAGTAGCTCACAGCAGCAGGGCGACCAAGGCGCCTCGTTGCTGCAGAGGCGTAGAGCGTTGGGCCTGGGCCTGGCCATAGGGGACAGTCTGGGAGCAACCAGCGAATTTCAAATCCCTCGGTACGCTATTGTTTGCTGCTCTCTGTCTTTTTTTTTTTGCAAGTTGGCCAACTCTGAAGATGAAACTTTTTAGGGAAGTGACGAAGAACTGTGTGGAGCGGTATCCTGGTTGGCCGGCCAAACTTGTGGGTGGAGGCAAGGCCCATTGGCGTTTAGGCGCTCCCACCGATGATACCGGTCCATCCTCTCCTCCCGTTTTTCCCGTTCGCGTTTTTCCTGTCTGTTTCTGCTTGTTTTAAAACTTAACTTCCCGTGTTTTGTTGATTGGTGGCGACGACAGAGATGGCAATGGGTATTCTGAGGGCTGTGCATAACGCGGAAGGGAAGTGGGATGCCCAGGGCTGCGCAAGACAGTGGCGGGCGTGGATGAGCACCATGCCTAAGGACATTGGTGCATCTCACCTCTTCCATCTTCTGCTGCTTCTCTGTCTTCTTGTTCGATTTCTTGTTCTTCTTCTGCTTCTGCTGCTTCTTGTTTTTCTCTTTGTTTAGTTGGAAAAGCCTGACATAATTGTTAGGCCACACGACCAGAATGGCTTTGAATGCTGTCGGAGAGGCTGTCGAGCAGCCCTACCATGGCGGCCTTGTAATTTGGCGTCGTAATACTGGCAATGCTGCCAACGGCAGGTTTGTTCTCTCTCTCTCTCTCTCTCTCTCTCTCTCGTTCTCTCTCTCTCTCTCTCTCTCTGATACTGTAATGATGACAGCTTGATGCGCAATGGAGTTGTACCTGCTCTGTTCTATCAAGAAGATCAAGAGATTGAAGCCCTAGACGTGACCGTCCTGCACAGCATCATCACTCACTATGGTCCTCTCCCGGTCTTGACTTGTGCGCTCCACACGCTTCTCATTCGAGATGCTCTGCTGAATCCATCCTCCGCAACAAGGCCACCAACAATGGAGGATATCAAACAACTTGTTCAGGTGCGATGGAAGCGTTGGAAAGAATCGACCACCAATGAACCAGCTAAGGAATGGCTGCGCAACATCGGAAAGAAAGAGCTGGAACTACAAGAACAAAAATTGTTGTCTGAATTGAAAGGCTTTGAGAGTTTTGACCCTTTTCGCTACGGTAAGAGGCTTTACTGATTCCATCTTTTGTTATTGCTGATTATATGACCTGAAGACTACAGAGGTTGTTCGGGTTATTGCGTGTTAGGTTTGAAAATAGCTCTGTGGGCGCTTTATTGGAGCTTCAGAGAGGACCACCCACCGTTGGCTGAGTGGCTGCCCGAATGGCCTTTTGAGGTAAACTCAAACTCCTATTCATATTTATTTCTCGTTCATCCGTTCATTAGTGTTATCTTCAGAAACATGGATTTGAAACGCTCATGTGGGTGGTGTTGATTGGTGCAGATGCTGACACAAATGGAGCTATAGGTTTGTATCTTTGTTATTTTGTTCTTTGCATCGTGTACAGTTTGTAATTTCTGTCTTGTTTTTTAATTATGTGTGCAGCTGGAGCATTGTTGGCAGCTTACCATCCAGATATTCCTTCAACCTTACAGAAAGGATTATTTGTCAAACCTCTTCTGGAACAGTACATCCAGTAAAGCGTCATCCCTATCGCCACATTCCTCCTGTTTATAATGTTTTTACTCTTGTAAATTTTTCCCTCTTCCTCTCTCTCTCCTTCTTGCTCTCTGCTCTCTGCTCTCTGCTCTCTGCTCTCTGCTCTCTGCTCTCTGCTCTCTGCTCTCTGCTCTCTGCTCTCTGCTCTCTCTCTCCCTCTCTCCCTCTCTCTCTCTCTCTCCCTCTCCCTCTCCCTCTCTCTCTACTTATGTGAAGCGAGGAACACCACTAGTCTCTCACTTGTTCAACTTTCGGTACATTCCCTATCTTCCTACACTGTCGTTTGTTTAAATTGATAATTCGCGCTATCGTGGGGGTACTTTTGGAAAACAGAATGAATTTTCATTTAAGGCGATTCATGTCGCCCTTGACCTTCCATCCAACGGTATCGACAGTCTCCATCGATGCCACCCTCCGGACGCAACCTAGCTGGAGCTAAGCCTCAATCTCAAGCATGCACCCCTAATGTCTACACAGGATACCCCAAGACCCCTGCTCACAACTGCTCAAGACAAACCAGCCCGTACGGAACCACCAGCCCTGATAACCGTGAAGACCGTCAGCCTTGTTAGCCATGATAGTACTCTCCCACTTGCTTTTTTCAGCCCTCTCAGCAATCTGTACCTATCCCCAATCTACTAGGTTGTGGTTTTGACACCCTAACGGGTCAACAGAAAGCAATAAAAAATCAACCCTCCCATGTCGTCATTGATTCACCAAAGCGCGAAAAGAAAAAAAGTCACGCGTTGCTGAAGAGAAAAAAAATAATACAGAGCCAAGCAAAAGTTACGGCCTTGCTTTTACAAGCCCCGTCTTGGTTGGGAGTGAACCCTTGCCGGGTTTCAAACCGTAGTTTGCATGGGTTTGCTATTGTGTGTGCTGCTCCACCTTCTTTCGATGGTGGCATTCAGCAGGGACACCCATACAAAACTAGCGTTCCGTGAACCCCCCTGCTATTTTACGTGTGTGGTGTTTTTTATTTGCGCCTGAGCGGTCCACCAGCGCGAATTATTATCAATAAACTAACACCACAAAAGGTTCTATTTTGCTAAAAGAAGAGTGGGAAGAAGCCTTGGACATGGAAACCCCATATGACGTGTCGTTTCGAGATTGGTAGAACTGATCGCTTTCTCTGATGGTCTGAAAAGGTACTCTTTTGCTTTTTCGCAAGTTGAACATTCCTAATGGTCTTTTAAGGTGCATTTTTGCCTTTTCGCAACGTTGTCCGTCCGGTTCGTTGTTTGGTTGCTTCAACTTAGTTTTTAAGTTTGCATTTTTATTATTACAGCTACGCAAAGATACCAAGGTGAACGCGCACTACTGGACCTGGAAAGAGAGAAGCAGTAGAACGGTAAAGCAACAAACATTACAACAAGATGGCAAGCGCACTATTGCGTGTGGTGTTGCTGGCGTCCGCCCTCGCCCTTAGTTGCTTTCCGTTTCAAGCTCGAGGTACTATCTGATCGTTTAGCTTTGTGTGTTTATCCCAAAGCCTTTACAAGCTTTTTTTGACTCCTTTCAATAGGCGCCACGTGCAACAACGAAATAACATGTCCGCCGGTGGAAATAGTTTTCGTGTTTGATACATCCGGAAGCATGAACGATCAGGCCATCGAGGTTTGCAACTCAAAAGACAAAATCGTCGAATCCTTAAAGAATGAGGGCATCCAAATCGTGAACTCCGACCCCAAGACCATCGGTGTAACGTGGCATGGTTTGAACGATGGAGTTTACGTCAAAGATTACGATCACTACTATCCCACCTCTTCGAGGTTTCCTTGCTTGTCAAGCGACGCCACAAAAGACTACGGAGGGAACCCTCCGGTTCCCTTCGAAGTACAGGAAAACAACCCAAACTACAGAGACGGGAAGGGTTGCCGTTTTCCAGCTGTTGCAGCCAGTCGCGGCGACCTCAGAATCGACGACGGCACGGGCAACCCCGAGTCTTGGGGTCCAGCCGTTGCCATGATCGCCAAACGACACCAATGGACTACAGACGCTCTGCCCATCATCATCCCGGTCTCCGATGAAGGGCCTTGCAACGGCGGAACTGGAACTTATTCGTCGTCGGAGGGGATCAACGACAAGGATGACTTGGTTATCCGTAACGCCAAAGGTGACGTTTCTCCTTTCTGCCTCCAGTTCTTTGTGCTAGCTTTCCAATTTTTGCTTTTGTCCTTTTTATTCCTGGTGTATTCCTTGCTTAGATTTTCTTTCGCATTGCTTTCGGTACAAGATACTCACAGTTTTATTTGGCGCTTGTTAAACAGATGTTGCGAGGAGCAAAGGAGTGGTAGTGAGCCCTCTGTTGGGAAGCTGGAAACCCGATAAAGATGTCTCCCAAGTGAGGGCATACATGCAGGACTTGGCAACTGCCACAGGAGGAGTGGTGGGAGAAGTGGGGAGCACAAGCAACGTGGTGGAGAGCATCAAGGCAATGGTGCGAAAGGCATGCGAGACATCCTTCAACTGCAACGACTTCAACCCATGCACCAACAATGACATTTGTAACGGAGTGAAATGCAAGGGCACGCCCCGATGGGGATGCCCAGAGGGAGAGGTCTTGAAACCGAACTCCGGGGGCTCGTGCCAATGCCAGTGTAAGTGGACCTCCGACGCTGACTGTGTTGCAAAATTCGGCGCAAACTACGTTAAATCAGGCTGCAGCTGCGTCTGCTCGCTCAACCCGGATGAGTGCAGGAAAAGGCTCGGACCGGATGCGGCCTTCAACGGAGATTGTAGCTGCTCTTGCCCCACCACTGGCGATATTTGCAGAAGCCGACTGGGCCAGGACTGGGGAAAGGGTCCGTTTTGTGGCTGTGAGTGCAAGCTCACGGATGCCACATGCATTGCAAGGAACGGAGGACAGTTTGCCAAAGCGGATTTAAACTCGTGTGGTTGCGTCTGTAACTTGGACAATGCCAAGTGCGCCAACAAGAACGGAGGGAACGCATACTTTGTGAAGGATGGCAGTAAGTGCGACTGCAAGTGCGGGCTGACGGAGGCCAGCTGCAAGGCGGAGAAAGGCCCGGAGGCCATCTTCGATGCCAACGCTTGCACTTGCACCTGTCCTGCCTACAACAACCCTTCTTATTGCCCTAACAAGTACGGACCCGATTTTGTGAAGACTTCTGGAAAGTGCAGCTGTGAGTGCTCGCTCACGGATGCCACATGCGTCCAAAGGGACGGTGGCGCCTTAGCCAAAGCGGATGTGGGAGGGTGCAGGTGCAACTGCCCTGTGGACAACTTGCAGTGTAGCATTAGAAATGGACTCAACATCAACTGGATCAAGGACAGCAGCAAATGCGCCTGTGCGTGTCGCCTCAGCGATGCCATCTGCAAACAAGAAGCAGGAGCGAGGGCCACCTTCGATGCCAACGCTTGTTCCTGTCCTTGCCCAGTCAGCGACACCTGGTGCAGCAGCAACGTTGGCGGGGATTGGAAGAAGACGGATGGCAAGTGCGACTGCAGCTGCAAGCTCACCACCAACGATTGCAAGGCCAGGCATGGAGCTTACTCCCTGGCCAACGTCCAGACCTGCACTTGTGGCTGCTCCTTGACTGACGCCACTTGCGCCAGAGACCACGGCGGCAACGCCAACTGGATCAAGGACGGCAGCAGGTGTGACTGCAAGTGTCGCCTCAGTGACAGCGTTTGCAAGCAGGAACTTGGTTCAGAAGCCATGTTCGATGCCAACTCTTGTTCTTGCTACTGCCCAGCCAACGATCTTTTTTGCATGAGCCAGTTCGGTGTTGATTCGAAAAAAACAGACGGAAATTGCGCCTGCACTTGCAAGCTCAGCGACGCCGACTGCAAGGCCAGGCATGGAGCTTACTCCCTGGCCGACACCGGCACCTGCACATGCAACTGCCCCCTTAATGACCTCACTTGCGCCAGAGACCACGGCGGTAACGCCAACTGGATCAAGGACGGCAGCAGGTGTGACTGCAAGTGTCGCCTCAGTGACAGCGTTTGCAAGCAGGAGGCTGGCCCAGAGGCCGTGTTCGATGCCAACTCTTGTTCTTGCTCTTGCCCAGCCAGCAACGCCAATTACTGCCCCAACCTCCACAGTAACAACATTAACTGGATCAAGGACAGTAACAAGTGCGAGTGCAAGTGTCGCCTCAGCGATGCCATCTGCAAACAAGAAGCAGGAGCGAGGGCCACCTTCGATGCCAACGCTTGTTCCTGTCCTTGCGCAGCCAGCGACGCCTGGTGCAGCAGCAACGTTGGCGGGGATTGGAAGAAGACGGATGGCAAGTGTGACTGCAGCTGCAAGCTCACCACCAACGATTGCAAGGCCAGGCATGGCACTTACTCCCTGGCCAACGTCCAAGCCTGCACTTGTGGCTGCTCCTTGACTGACACCATTTGCGCTGCTGACCATGGCGGCAACGCCAACTGGATCAAGGACGGCAGCAGGTGCGACTGCAAGTGTCGCCTCAGTGACAGCGTTTGCAAGCAGGAACTTGGTTCAGAAGCCGTGTTCGATGCCAACTCTTGTTCTTGCTCTTGCCCAGCCAGCAACGCCAATTACTGCCCCAACCTCCACAGCAACAACATTAACTGGATCAAGGACAGCAACAAGTGCGAGTGCAAGTGCCGCCTCAGCGATGCCATCTGCAAACAGGAAGTGGGGCCAAGGGCCACCTTCGATGCCAACTCTTGTTCTTGCTCTTGCCCAGCCAGCGATACTTGGTGTGGCAACAATGTTGGCGCGGACTGGAAGAAGACGGCGGATCGTTGTGACTGCAGGTGCGAGTTGACGGATGCTCAGTGTCAGGCTCGCCGAGGACCTCTCTCAGATGCCAACACCAACACCTGCCAATGCGACTGTGCGCTCACCAAGGACATCTGCGAGGAGGAAGAAGGCCCCGACCACGTGCCCGGCAAGGAGTTTTGCGATTGTGTGTGCCGCTTGGACGAAGCCACCTGCAAGGAGGAGAACGGTAGGGAGACGGAGTTCCTACCCCAGTCCTGCCAATGCCTTTGCCCCATTGACGATGGGTGGTGCAAGGAAGAGAACGGGCTAGACTGGAAGAAACAGGCGGACTCTTGTCAATGCTTGTGCGGCCTCACGCGGGAGGATTGTGTGGCCAGTTTTGGGGAATACGCTCTTCTGGACAGCGAGGAGTGTGTGTGCCCTTGCCAGCTGGACGATGCCACTTGCGCCAGAGACCACCACAACAATGCAAACTTCAAGAAGAAAGCCGATCGCTGTGAGTGCCAGTGCACCATGGATCAGGAGGGCTGCCAGAGGGAACATGGGGAGGAGAGTATCTTCCAGGAGGAGAGCTGCACCTGCCAGTGCTCCATTGATGACGCCTGGTGCCAAGAGGAGAAGAACGGGAAACACTGGCAAAAGCAAGCGGACAAGTGCCAGTGTGAGTGCGGGCTGGAAGTGGAGAGATGTCAAGAGGAACTGGGACCGAGGGCGGTTCTCCTGGAGGAGTCCTGCCAGTGCAGTTGCCCTGTCTCGGAGGAGTATTGCAGAAGCGAGGTTGGAGAGTTCTGGAGGGAGGATGGGGAGAGGTGCCAATGCATCTGCGGAGTGAGCGACGAGGTGTGTCAGGAGGTGAACGCCATGTTCCTGGTGGATGAGCAAGTGGAGTGTGGGTGCAAGTGCAACTTGAATGCCACGCTTTGCCAGAACGATCCTCATGGCAAGACCAACTTTGATGAGGGGAACTGTATTTGTGTGAGCTCCCCTGGAGGTTCTTCAGACAACAACAGTACGTTTCCTCTTCCCTCTCTCGGCAATCTTTCTGCATTTCTCTCTCTCTCTCTCTCTCTCTCTCGTTTTGCTGACCTCAAAACAACAAACAGATGTGATAGGAGGGGCAGTGGGAGGTGCGGTCTCAGCTGTGGCAGTGGCAGGAGCGGGGGCAGCAGCAGCAGCCTTCATGTGGCGCAAGAGAAAGCAAAAGATGCGAGAACAAGTGGCGGCCACCCTCAGCCCTGCCACCCCGGAGAACTTGGTTCTCTCCAACCCGTTGTTCACAGGAAGTACCTTCAAGACCTCCGAAGTCTATGACGGAGCACACTAACAACACCGCATAGTGTTTGCTTCATTGTTTGTTATTTTTATTTTTATTTTTTGTTAAATGTTTGTTTGTTTTTTCTAATTTCTTGCATTAAAAACCCTTTAAGGGAGCAACAAATAACGAATGAGGAAGACCTCCCTCTTCTATTTGTTGTTTATTTGCCATCCAAGAGTTTCTTGGCCTCGTCTTTCCAGTGTTTGGCAAACAAAGCATCCAATGCTAGCACCTGCAAAGAGAGAGAAGAGAAGAGAGAGAGAGAGAGAGAGAGAGAGAGAGTACTGAAGATTTAATCCTTAGGAAGAACACAAGCGGAGAGAGAGAGAAAGAGAAGAGAGAG
Source organism: Balamuthia mandrillaris (assembly GCA_031835245.1). Taxonomy (NCBI): domain Eukaryota; phylum Discosea; order Longamoebia; family Balamuthiidae; genus Balamuthia; species Balamuthia mandrillaris. The sequence continues at coordinate 13,722 of JAVKOQ010000693.1, forward strand.
AGAGACAGAGAGAGAGAGAGAAAGAGGAGGGAAAAGGGCGAGAAGAGAACAACAGAAAAGAGAGCGTTCACTATACATCTGTCAGGAATTGCCGGTCTTTTTTAAGTTTGCTATCCTCCCCATGGAGGCCGTTTTGTAAATAGAATATGGTCCACAGCGGATTAGGCCTGTTAATCAACTTAAACGTGTCCCCAACCTCGGTTTTAATGAGGTTAGTCCTTTGTGTTTTTTGCGTTGGTTTAGCATTGCATAAGTACCGAAATATCTCCTGGCTGCTTAACCCGGTAGAACCATCCGGACAAACCATTCTTCAACGCATATTCCTTCGTTCCCGTACCATGCCGGTGGTCTACCTACATTGTAAACATCGAGTTATAGACTTGCTCTGTTCCCTCTTTTTCCTCTCTTTCTCGTTCTCTTCGCTGCACCTTCATTCTCTCTCCCTCTCTCTCTCTCTCTCTCTCTCTCTGCTTAAAGCTGATACCTTCCAGCAAGGAAAGCGAGGCATGGAAACTTCAACCACTGCCGATCCCACTTCATAAACATCTCCTATGCACACTGTTCTAGAGCACATCGGCCCTTCGGTGGTCATGTTCTCTCCAAAGGCGCACGGCTCATGTAACGTGGCATACTGCAACAAATACCAAAGAGGGAAAGAAAGGGATGAGAAGAGAAGATAGAAGAAGAGGGACACGAGAGAGCATAACGCTCTAGAAGAGAAAGAGGGAGAGTAGTGAGAGTTACAGTACGTTTGGAAAGGCTTGTTGCATTCGAGCATAGTCCAGCATGCTGTACTGAAGAATGCCACGGTCTTCACCTCCGTGGTCATAGTAGGCATGCTCGTCTTCCAGCACCCCATCGCTCTGGGTTACGCTGATCTATCCATTGCAGGTGTTAGAAAGAAACGACAAGCAGGATATAACAAAATATACCTTCTCAACAGGTTGCTTGCGATAAGCGCTGGTGAACCTTCCTTTGTAGGGTGCTATCTTCCCACGAAAGAGTGCAACGACCCTTGTTGGTTCGTCAGCCCGACCTTTCTCATCCGAGGCCGCAGTAACGCTCCCACATCCCTCCATTTCTCTTTATTATAATTTTTGTTTTTGTTGTGGACTTGAGTGAGTGACTTTCTCTTTCGTGGAAATTTCCCAGGGAGGAGCAAGGCGATGTCGACATGAGAAGTACCTCATGTCGTCATTGCGCTGTTTCCCGCCAATTTTTCCCCCTCCTCATGTCCTTCGGTGGAATACGGGGAAAAAACACCAAAAGAAAAGGAATCAGGAATCAACATCGCAAATGAAGGAACGCCACGCATCGGTCGCGCAGGAGAGGCCTCTCCTACGTTTCTTTCCTTCTTCCACTGCTTTTTCTTGCGGTTCATTTTTTTCCACTCCGTTTTCTTTAATAATTATTTTTTGTTTATAAATGAAAGAGAGAGCAACAGCTGTGCTCGCTACGTAATTCGTAGCGAGGAGTTTGACAAGCACAACAACCACGACAACGAGGAGGCGACGGAGGAGGAGAGACGATGCGGAAGGTTGCGCTTTGCGTTGTGCTGTTGGGTCTGTTGGCCGCTGTTTCGGTAAAACCTCTAATTTTTTTTTCTTCTTCTGCTTCTTGCGGATCCTCGAAAAAAATAAATAATCAACAATAAGCGCTGACTTTTTTGTTTTTTCTTTTTTTTTCTCAGTGTATCAATCTCTTTGATTCGCAGCAATATCATGGTTACATCGAAGTGAACGAAGAAGAAGGTTTCTCGCTCCTCCCTCACTCTTTTGTTTTTTTCCCTCCCCGATTAACTCCAACAACACGAATAATTAAACAGAGGCCAATCTTTTTTACTGGATGTTCGCTGCTCAGAACACCAGTGCCGCAGCGCCTTTGGTCCTTTGGTTGACCGGCGGTCCCGGCTGCAGCTCCGAAGTTGCTATTTTCTTTGTGCGTCTCTTTCCATTGGCTCATTTCTTTCTCTCTTCGCGTTACTCTCTTTCTTCCTCGCTCTCTCGCTCTCACTCTGTTTTGTGTTGCGGGTCTTAACATTATTGATAAAATTTGCAACAATAGGAAAATGGACCGTTCAAGATTGATCCTAGAAGCCTTCAGTTGAAGCAGAATCCTTACAGCTGGAACAAGAATGCTCATCTTCTCTATGTCGACCAGCCTGCAGGGTATCTCTTCTCTCTCTTCTCTTTCCTTCCTTACCCTTTCCATTTCTCACTCTCTCACTCTGGCAGAACTGGCTTTTCCTACGCCAGACGAGCGTACGTAAAGAATGAAACCATGGTTGGTAAGTATCATTATCATCTCCCTTCCGAAAACTTTTCTCTCTCTCGTTAGCTTTCTCACCTCTCTCTTATGAATTACACAAATACAGCATTGGACATGTACACGTTTCTCCAAAAGTTCTTGCAGCAATACCCCCACTTAGCCAATGTGGACTTTTACATCACCGGAGAGTCCTACGCTGGGCATTACATCCCTGCCATCGCCGCTTACATCCTTCAAGAAAACAAGCAATCGGGCAACCCAAAGATCAACTTGAAGGGCATCGCTATCGGAGATGGTCTTATCGACCCGGAGTCAATGGCCGAGTCCTGGGGCACTTACCTCTATTTCAACAACAAGATTGGAAAGAGCGACTTGTACGAGATTCAGCAGCAGTTTTATAAGAGGTGCCAACCGGACTTGCAGGCAGGAGACTATGGCAGCGCTTTCTTCTCTTGCAACCAAGTCTTGCAAATGGGTCTTCAAGGTATGAATTCTTCTTCAATTCCTTGGCTTTTCCTTTGTTTCTCCTCCCGTCGTTCCTTTCTTGCCTTTGGCCTTTCTAATTTTATTTTTTGTTGAAAAACTTAGCTGCTGGCAACATCAACGTTTATGATATTCGTGAGCCATGCAAGGTCCCTCCTCTTTGCTACGACACCTCTTACATCGCGGACTATCTCAACCAACCAGAGGTTCGCAAGCAACTTGGCGTAGGCAATCGTCAGTGGGAGGACTGTAGCTCTTCCGTCTATGCTCCCTTCGAGTCCAAAGACTTTGAATATTCTTATGAGTACGTGCTCTTTTTCTATTTCGAGCTTCTCTCTTTCTTTGTTGTCTATTCTCTCTAATCTTCTGTTTATCGTTTTTGTTAAAACTTACATTCGTTATTTAACACGTTATTATTTTTTAAAAAATAGATTTGATCTGCCTATAATTTTGGAGGAAGCAAGAGTGCTCATCTACAACGGAAACTACGACTTGGTGGTCGACTTTTACGGACAGGGCGCCATGCTGGACTCCATGCAATGGCCCGGCCAAAACGGTTTCAACAATGCCAAAAACGTTACCTGGCACGTTGATTCTCAAGGTTTGCTTTTTCCGCTTTCTTCGCTGTCTTTTTCTTTCCGATCCTTTTTCTCTTTGAGTCTTCAGCACTAACTAGAAAAATAAAAATAGTGGCAGGATCAGTGAGAACATACCAGAATTTGAGCTACTTGGTGGTGAACAACGCGGGCCACATGGTTCCTCACGATCAACCCAAAAACGCACTCGACATGCTCACTCGTTTCCTCTCCAATCTTCCTTTTAACTAAAACCCTCTCTTTTTTATCATTCAGTATTTAAAATAACAGTTTCAGAACATTCGTTGCTGTTTAAAGAAGAGAAGACGACATACTCAGAATGAACCTCGTTTCTGTTTTAAAAACGGAAGAAGGCCGTTTCTGAGACGTTGGTGATGACCTTGCCCTTCCAAAACGCCACCACCTCTCCGGCTTTCTCCTGGTCCACCGGGCCAAAGCAAAGAGTTTCGATGTTGGGCAGGTCCCACACCTGTTTGTTTGTTTGTTCAGCTGGTGCAAGAAGAAGAAAAAAAAGAAGAAGAACAAGAACAAGAACAAAAGAAGAACAAGAACAAGAACAAGAACAAGAAGAACAAGAAGAACAAGAACAAGAACAAAAGAAGAACAAGAAGAAGAAGAACAAGAAGAACAACAACAACAACAAGAAGAAGAAGAAGAACAAGAAGAAGAAGAAGAAGAAGAAGAAGAAGAACAAGAACAAGAAGAAGAAGAAGAAGAACAAGAACAAGAAGAAGAAGAACAAAGAAGAAGAAGAAGAAGAAGAAGAACAACAACAACAACAACAACAACAACAACAACAACAACAACAACAACAACAACAACAACAACAACAACAACAACAACAACAACAACAACAACAACAACAACAACAACAACAACAAGAACAAGAAGCACAATAACAACACAACTAAAAAAAAAACTAACCTCATCGACGGCCTTCAACCAAGGCAGATTTTGCTTGGAAGCGGTGCCTTGTGCGACCATCGCATCGTCATCCTGGTAGACAATGTGGACGT
>JAVKOQ010000694.1:0-17927 GCA_031835245.1 Balamuthia mandrillaris
ACAAAGCATTCCAGCCGTCAAGCAAGAGTTCGGTTCCCTCTGGTCCTCGCTGCCCGAGCCTCGAATGCTTCATCTTTGGGACCATCTCCACGATGACTATTACTCCGCCTCTTCGCCCGAGAAGGCCAAAGGAGATGTGGAGAGCAAGAAAGAGTTTTGGGAGAGGACAGAGAACGTGCTAAAGCGGATATTTAGCTCCATCGCTCGGACGCAACAAGAAGTGGAGGACAGTGGTCATGACGTTACTTCTCCTGTCTCCGTGCTCGTTGTTTCTCATGGTTTGATTCTCTTTCATCTTCTTGTTCATGTTGTTGATGATTATCTTCTTCCTTCATCTTCTTCTTCTTCTTCTTCTTCTTCTTCTTCTTCTTCTTCTTCGTTCTTCTCGTTCTTCCTGCCCCCCCCCCCCCCCCCCCCCCCCCCCCCCCCCCTTGTTCTTGTTCTTCTTCTTCTTCCTCTTCTTCTTTTTCTTCTTTCTCTTCTCCTTCATCTTCTTTCTGACCGCACCAACGAAAACAAAAAAACAGGAATGACGATAAGAGGTTTGCTAACCCACCTGATGAGATCGTTTCCAACACCGTTCGTGGAGACAAGGGACATCGCTTCGAGGACATGGTTTCCTTGCGAGTGCCGCAACACGTCCATCGCTCGGCTTCGTCTCGAACTCTCTCCCTCCTCTTCTTCGCATCCCAACAAAGAAGAGAACCGCAGCACCGACCGCAAAGAGAAGAAGGCGGCCGAGGAGGATGAAGCAGAAGGTTTGGTGTGGAGGAATCCCTATCTTTTGTTGTTAAACGATAACGCACACAACGAAAAGCACACATAAAAGAACTACTCTCCTGACTTGTCTTTCTTGCATCTCTCTCACTCTCCTCGTCTCTCTCTCTCTCTCTCTCTCTCTCTCTCTTCATTTTAACCTTTGAATAAAAATTCTTTTCTTCGAAGAAAGAGAGAGAGAAAGGAATGGAGGAGCAAAGGAATGGCAGCGCCGAGCCAGAAGAGCAAGTCCTGGTATGCTGACTACCTTTCGGGAGGCCTCGCCACCGTTGGTGCCTGCTTCTTTTCCAATCCTCTCGGTTCGTTCTTTCTCCACCTTTTTTTGTTTTGCTCTTTCGATCTCGATAGAGAAGATCGATAATTTGTTTTTCTTTGCAGAAGTGGTAAAGACGAGGTTGCAGCTGCAAGGAGAACTCACCGAAGCCAAAGCCGCCGCCAAGCGGCCCTACCGAAACGTGTTTCAGGGCCTATGGCTGATCGCCAGAACGGAAGGCCTCCTCGCCATCCAGAAAGGCCTGGTCCCGGCGTCCGTCTACCAGTTCGTCATGAACGGCACCCGCATCGGCACGTACACTCTCCTTCAGAGCCTGTTCGAAGCGGTCGCCAGCAAAAGCAGCCGCCCGGGCTATGAGGACTCGAGCCATCGGCAGTGGTTCGTTTTTGTGAGCAACATGACGGCGGGAGCTTTTGCTGGGGTGGCTGGGGCCGTTGTGGCCAGCCCTTTCTTCTTGGTGAAGATCAGGATGCAGGCCTCCACTGCCGCTAACGCCACCGCCAATGCGGTCGGCCAACAGTATAATTACACTGGACTTTGCAAGTACTGTCCTCTCTCTCTCTCTCTCTCCCCTCTCTGTCTCAGCTTCTGTCGTCCTCTTTCCCTCTTGTCTATTCTCTTTTAAGCTGTTTTGGCCATAAAACAGCGCGTTAGTGCGGATATGGCGGGAAGGCGGATGGAGGGGGCTGTGGCAAGGTGTGGAGGCAGCAGCGCTTCGAGTGGCAGTAGGTTCAGCCGTACAACTGGCTACTTATGATCAGTGCAAGCAGCGTATAGTGGATTCTGGGGTACATCTCTTTCTTCTCCATCTTATATTCTCCTCCTTCTCCTTCTCCTTCTCCTTCTCCTTCTCCTTCTCCTTCTCCTTCTCCTTCTCCTCTCCTTCTCCTCTCCCTTCTCCTTCTCCTTCTCCTTCTCCTTCTCCTTCTCCTTTCTCCTTCTCCTTCTCCTTCTCCTCTTCTCCTTCTCCTCTTCCTTCTCCTTCTCCTTCTCCTTCTCCTTCTCCTTCTCCTTCTCCTTCTCCTTCTCCTTCTCCTTCTCCTTCTCCTTCCCCTTCCCCTTCCCCTTCTCCTTCTCCTTGTTCTAGTTGTTTGTTCCTTCATTGTATTCTATTTGTTCATTCTTTGTGATTCCTTCACACCATTGTAAAGTAGTTATTGCGAAATGGAGTTCCTGCTCACTTTGCAGCCAGCTTTATCTCTGGCTTTGCTGTATGCACATTCATGAATCCATTTGACGTTGTGTCAACGCGAATGTACAACCAACGGGGAGCAACCAAGCAACACCCGCAACAGCAACTCTATCGCAACCCATTCGACTGCTTCGTCAAAACGTTAAGGAGCGAAGGGGTCAGAGGATTGTACAAAGGATGGACGGCTCATTATCTGCGGGTTGGTCCGCATACTGTTCTTACTTTTGTGTTTTTGTACGTTTCTCTTCATAGTTTTTGGAGCTGTTCGTGTGCTAAAAGCTTTTCTTTGTTCAGAGAGCAACTGCGAAAGGTGATAGAGTGAAGGAAGTAACGCTTCAAGTAACAACGAAAGTGAAAAAGACAAGTTTCTTGTTTAGAAGGAAAATTAAAACATCGGTTGAAAAAAGTGGTGATGGCAAAGGTCAGTATTTGATACAATAGTAAATAGCTATTTCATCCTTCAGGTTATTATTTAGGCAGCAGCACCAGCAGCCACCTGCTGGGCCTTCCAGCGCTTGAACAGCATGACAGAGCCCCAAGAGAAGAGACCTGCGATCAGAAGCAACAGCACCACTCCTCCCACGATCGAGCCGACCAAAGCGTAGATAAGAGTATCGGAACTGGTCTCGCCGGAAGCATATTCTGAAAAAGAGAGGGATAAGTCATGATGATGAAATAGAAGAGAGGGTTTGAAGATAGATAGTACCTTCTTCGGCTTCCACCCTGGTGATGCAAGACTCGTCGTTGTTGACGCGGACGGAACAGTCACTGCCAGCCCAGCAGACATAACAGTCGCAGACAGTAAGACTCAGACAGTCACCATTGCCAGAGCAACCGTTGGGGCATCCTTTTGTTATGTTATGTCAGCAGACCAGAACAACAAACAACAAGCGCGGATCAGAACGAAGGGGAGAAAGAGATGGGAGTAGAGAACGTACCAAGACCGTAAGCCCAAAAGTCTTCCATGTACTTGTTGTTACCATTGGGCTCGTGGGCAAGACCGCCGAACACAACGAGAGCTTGAGATGAGGGGACGTATGTGGTAGCCATGTGAGCACGGGGCAAAGGCACAATATCGGAGCCAACGCCTCCAACGACTACCCACTTGTTGTACTCTTTTTCGATTATGAAGCTTCGTATGAGAAACTGCGAGAGAGAGAGAGAGAGAGAGAGAAACTTACCGTAAATGTAAGCCCAAAGATCGTTAAGATGGTCCCTGCCAATGCCGTCGCCACCAAAAATGAACATGATGTTATTGACGACGACCATGCCATGGTAGCATCGAGCCTCGGGGCGAGAGCCGATTGGGAACAGCTGTTGCAAAGTTTGATCCGCTGTTTTTTTTAAGTTTTTACACGAGCAAGGTTAAGGCAAAGTGGGAGGGAGAGAGAAACCAAGTAATGAGGTAAATACCAATGTCATACTCCCAAAGCTCATCCAAGAAACCTCCATTAGCATGTCCTCCATAGTACTGCAAAGAGGAATAACAAGAAAGGAAAGAAGTTAGTGATAAGAGCCGATTTGAACATCACAGAGAAGGCCAAAACGCACCAGAACGACTTCCTTGTATCCGTCGATAACAGTTTGAGTCTCGTTGAGAGTCTCGTTGAAGAACTCGCTGGTCAAGGGAACGTTGAGGTAGGCAGCGGTGTGGCCGCACCTACCATCAAAGGTCACTCCGGTGGCGTTGGAGTTGCCAACGACGCCATCCGCGTTCTTCAAACGGTCCATGATGTCGATTTCCGTCCAAGTCTGGGTATCTGTGTTGAAGATGTGCATGTCGTCCATGTTGGGGTAGTAGGGGCCACCGGTGCCTCCGCAACCTCCGAATAGAAGCATTTCGTTATCACTGATCATGGTGACCGGAGCGCTTTCCCTTCCAGTTGGGGCGTCGTCGTCATCATAAAAGTCCCAATCGTCAGTCTCTGTGGTTTTGTTTGTTAGTTATTTTTGTGAAGTTCGGACAAAAAACTCCCAATAAAAGTAGGCCTACTGAGGACGAGGAAAAGAAGATGGAAAAATAAGAGCGGAAATAAAAGACGCACCAGTGTTATAGGCGATAGAGTAACTTCTCCAGCAGGAGCCACAGAAGCTAGTTCCTCCGTAGTACCAAATAGTCTCCTCATCGACGGTAGACATTTGGAACCAAATTGGGTCCCAGTTGCGTTGGGGGTCATCGTTATCCAAAATCTTTTCCCAGGTTGGCGTTATAGAGTCGTCACTCAGATTAGCTGTTGGTTTTTAAAAAAGGGGGAAAATAGTAAATAAGTTACTGGTCAAGGCAGAGAGAGAGAGAGAGAGAGAGAGAGAGAGAAGCAAAAGCGTACTAAGCGCTACTCTCCAAGCATAATTCTTCCACTCGGTCACCGGTCGGCCCAAAAGGTAAACATAGTCGCCAACAGTGTTCAAAGTTAAGCCGTAATGCAGGTAAGGTTGGGTACCGTCGTTGGCCAAGTCCTCGTCAGAGTAGACCATTTGGGTGGATAACTGCCTCCATTCTCCGGCTTTGAGGGCGGCCGATTGGGGCAGCAAAAAAGCAAGGCCACAAAAGAAGGCCACCAACCACAAACTTCCCTTCATGTCTCTATTGTCTCCTCTCGTTTCTGTTTCTTTTCTCAACAAAGAAATTGTGTGCACGAAACAATAAGGACCAAGCGGTAGGGGGGGCAACGGATAAACACGATTTCGCACAGTACCGGGTAATGTGCTCATATCCGGTTTACCTTTTCCGGCCATGCTTATATGAATTGGCCAATTTCCATTGGCCAAGAAATTTCGGCCTGAAATTTTCTCGGTCGATGATTGGACAATGCAGAACCCCATCTAATTAATTATATCCAATCTCTCTAAATATGGGGAATAAGGCCCAGGATACAAACCAACGGCCCCGAATCTTGTGCAAACGGGCAACACAAAATTTTTTGTCTCTGTTTTTCTCCGCCCCTTTTTGTTTGTTTGTTTGTTTAGAAATCAAAAACAAAGAGGGCAACGCGCGTTACCTTTCCGAATAACGCTATTAGCGGAACGACTTTTACTCTCCCTATGGCTGCTGGAAAAATTTTGTTCTTGTTGGTCGTGTTGACTGTGGCCAGCTGTTATGTCGGCGCAGCCCCTCAGCTGCGTGTGTTGAACGCCTCCCCTCCCTGGTGGGGCAGCATCACCAACGACATGCAGGTGGACGTGGCTGAAGAGACACTCTTCGTTCTGGTAACGGCTGGCGCCATCTCTCAGTACGAAGCCGTGCCTACTGGCTACCAGCTCGTCACTGTCAAGCAGCAAACCGTCGGAGCCACCATCTTCAGCGAGAAGTTCTTGTTCGAAGAGGGCAAGAGCTACACCCTTTGGTTCGTCACCAAAACCGACGGAATGGGTTCGTTTCTATCCTCTGAATTTTGTTCTATCTCTTGCTAACCTCAAAAATAACAAAAACAAAAAAAAAAAAAAACAGGCGGTACCGCGTATGAAGCTGGACTGTCCTCCGAGAACGACCAGGTCATCCCCGGTGATGGCGCTCGGGTCTCGCTGCTCCACGTTGGTTGTACTACCCACCCTCTCTTGGGCGGTTGTGGCGAGGAAAACGTTTTCCTGGACATGCATCTTCAAGGACCTACCGACCAGTCTGCCCCCTTCGTGGCTACCAACGTCAAAGCGACCAAAGTAGTCAACGACGGTGCCTACATTGTAAAAATCAGACACGCCTCCAGCAACATACCCATCATTTCCGTTAGTATACTTTTCTTTCGTCAAAAATCTCCTAAACAACCCACAAAAAGTACTGACCTTGGGTGTCGAAAAATGAAAACAGAGTTCTCCGGTGACCTTTGGCCCTGGCGAGTTCTGGAGCGTTTTCTTGTTCGATCACTCCTTCCTGCGCAACGGAAGTGAGCCTTGCCTTGTCATCGTACCTGAATATGGACACGGAGATTTCGGTTCGTTCCCCTCCAAAATCATCTCTCTTTTTTTTTTGGTCTAACGATTGTTTTTTGCCACAGATTCTCCTGGCCCTTGCGAGCAAGGAGATGAAGTAGCGGCCGTTCCAACCGACGTCTACAGCATCTCTGACAACAGCACCCTCCGCAACTGCGACACTGGCTGCGCTGGCGGCCCCTCCGCCGTGGCCGGCTTGGAGAACCACCCCAACATCACCGCCTGTGCCGGCGTGTTCACCGGTTACGTGGGTGGTCCCTCCGCTCAGAGCTTGTGCGCCCGATCTTGGCACGTCTGTTCTCAAACCAGGTACAGTGCCTCCCCCTTTCATATTTGTCCGCACATATCTATTTTTTTTATCCAGAGTTTGACACTTGCAAAAAAAAAAATGTGTAGCGCGACGGACCGAGCTCTCCTGAAGCAAGTTACCTATGAAGAGTCCGCCGATGAGTTTGACGGCTGCTACACTTATGACGCTGCTCATGACTACGATACCTGCAGACCTTGTACTGGCAACATCCATGAGGATGACATGGCTGGTTGGTGTTTTTTTTTTGGATCTCCCCTTTGTTTGCTTATCTTCTTGTTAACGTCCGTTTGTTTCTCTCTCATCTCTCTTTGCTCTATCCTTATGCTTTCAGGAATGGGTAGGGACTGTAAGTCTCACAATCCGAATGGTATTCACGGAGTGACTCACCTGCGTGACCCTGGCTGCACCAAGAGCGGTCGAGTGGATTACTGCTGTGAAGGTTACAAGGAAAGCAAAGGCTGCCAATACGTCCAGAACTACACCACTGGTGTCGTTTGTTGTGCCGATAATGCTGAGAATCCTTGTTTTGATGGCCAGTGCCCCAACGACTGCTGCGGCAATGGTCTCTGTGACCGTTCCTTCGGAACTTGCTCTTGCTTGCCTGGCTTCTCCGGCGAGGACTGCTGTACTGGTACACTATCGTTTGCCTTTACGCTGTTTCATTCAACCCTAACACGTTGAAACCGTTTCAGAATGTGGCAAGCTGACCTGTGAGGACTGTTTCAACTCGAGCGTCTGTGGCTGGTGTGCCAACACTCAGGAATGCGTTGACATTTCTTCCACTACCTGCTTCGAGTTTGCTGAGAGCTGCCCTGTTATCTTGAAGGAAGAAGAAGACGATGGAACCATCAACGGTGTGCCCATTGGCGGTGTGATTGGTGCTGCTATCGGTGGTCTCGCTGTGACAATCTTGGTGGTTGGTGGCATCCTTGGCTTCTTCTTGTACAAGAAGTTCGCTGTGGGAGAGTATGCCGCCATGTGGGAGGATATGTTCTCCAAGAATGCCCACACTTCTTCCCTCTATGAAGGCAACACAACAGAAATTTCCTCTGGCCTTTACACTGGCCAGTAACTCTATTGTTCCCTTTCTCTCCTCTTTCTCTGTAGAAATATATATTTTCATCAAAAAAAAAAATTACGGTTTCCTCTTTTGTCTTTCGAAGCTGGTCTCTCTCTCTTTTGTCTCTCTCTCTCTCTCTCTCTCTCTCTCTCTCTCTTGCTTTGCGACACATATTTTCTTCTTGGAGAAATAAACCGAGCAGACAGAGGAGAGGACGTGAGAGAAGCGAAAGTCCCACTTTTGTTTCAAACAACCACTCCAACCCACAAAACGGAAAGATTACCCACAAAGGGAAAGATCGTTGATGGAGTTGCAGCGTTTCAGGACTTGGTCGTACCTTTACCCTTTTCTCATTTTTGTTATTTCAAAAACGTACTGACTGCACACTCATACGTTGCAGAGACCGTCCTCACTTCTGAAGTGTGAGCAATAAGCGTGACCCAAATCTGTTCTCTTGTCTTGGTTTATTATTCTTGTTGGCGTTCGTACTCCTGCGGTCTCTCTCTCACGCGCACTCCACTTTTGCTTCGCCTTTCTCCTCTCTCTTTTATCTCAAAAAGATGTTCCTTTTGTTAGTCTCTGAGTCTCTCCTCATTTCTTTGCAACCTTTAATTTTTTTTGAATACAAAAGATAGAAATGCAAAGGGGCGGAAGACCACTTGTGATGAAAGTGGACTTCACCGCGCTTTTGCCTTGGGAACTCGGGCTAGAAGATGAGCTTGGCGAAGATGTGGACCGCATGGTTGCTGTGTTAGAAAAATACCGAGACCACATTGCACTTTTGAAGTCACTCACGCTGGCAGACCTGAAAAAAGCAACCAAACAAAAGTTCAAGGCTGCATATTCTGGTTTTTTTGTTACCTTGCTACAAGCTGACTATGTATGTATAACCATTATTTCTTTGAACCCTTCTAACAAGCTTTGTATTTTACTTCACTATAGCATGCACAGCTCTTTGGAACTTTTTATGATTACTTGAAGGACGCACTGTTTACTCTTTCAAAGACGTCTCTTATTCAAATCCAAAGGTATAAATTTGTTGTTTGTGATGCATTATTCTTTTATTTATTCTTTGTTCTATTGTAGAAAGTTAAAAACAAAATATCCTGATGTGATAATGGCAAGTAATACAAAAAGCAAAGCTCGTTTAGTGGATTGTTTGTGTTCCTTTATTGGAGTAAGCCCAAACTTATCCACTCCGAAGCCAACACCCATTCAACCTCTTTCTTCACTTTTACCTCCACAAACTAAATCTATAGCTTCTACTTCTTCAAGTACTACAACCATTAGTTCTTTTGCTTATTCCACTACAGCTACTATGTTGACTGTTGATAAGAAATCAGTTCAATCAATAGGTCAAAAGAGAAAAGAAAGAGAAAATACCAATTCAACTCCAACAATTTCATCTTCACAAACAACTTCCACAACACAGCTTGTAGAAGAAACAGAGAAATTTGCACAATACTTACAACAACACTTTTTAAATCCTTGGCATACTACACACACACCTATAGATACAAAACTTTTAATGGAATTATTATCAGAGTTTCAAAAGTATTTAATTGAACACCATATGTAATTTTTTAATTAATAAAACTTGTTAAAAGGGATACATAACACAAACAAATGGTCTAAAATGTATACTTCAAAGAGAACAAGGGAATAAAGGAGTTAAAAGGTGTTGTAAAGTAAGAATGGGAATGATGGCAAAGACAAAGTAAGTACAAGACCTGAACTTAATTTACTAAAAGTGAAGAGTACAAGTGATAGTAAAGTATTTTGTGTTTTGTTGTAAGTTGTCCCGAGAGGAAAAAGAAGAAGAAGCAAGGAGAGGCAGTATTTAAGCTAGAACAATTATTCAAAAAAGAAGAACAGAGAATATCAGCATAAAAGGGCAGAGAGAGAAAACAACAAGAAAGGAGAAGTTCAAGAAAGGAGAAGTTGGACACCAAGAGGTTTCCTCAGGTCAACAGGCATGAGGGAGAGGTCGACAGGAAGAGAAGAAGGGCTATTATGTTGGAGTTTTCCAACATCATGCTAATGAAGATGAAGAAAGTAAAGGTTCCTTCTTTCTTCCTCCATTTCTTTCTTTCTTCCTCCTTCTTTCTCTTCCTCTCTCATCTTCTCTCCCTTCCTTTCTTTTTCTTTTCCTTCCTCTATCCCTTTCTCTCTTCTTCCCTCTGTCTCTTGTTTTGTCCCTCTCTTTCTCTCTCCCTCTGTCCCTCCTTCCCTCTTTCTTCCTCTCTCCTTCCCTCTCTCTTTCTCTCCTCTCCCTCTCCCCTTCCTTCCCTTCCTTCCTGCTTCCCTCTCTCCCTCTCTCTCTCCCTCTCTCCTTTCCCTCTCTCCTTCCTTCCCTCCCTCCCTTTCTCCCTCTCTCCTTCCCTCTCTCCCTCCCTCCCTTCCTCTCTCTCTTCCTCTCTCCATCCATCCCTCTATTCCTTCTTCCCTCTTACCCTCCCTCTTTTCTCTATCTTTCTCTCTGTCCTTCTCTCCATCTTTCCCTTTCTTCATCCCTCTTTCTATCTCTCTCCTTCCTCCTTTCTCTTCCTCCTTTCCTCTTTCTGTCTCTCTCTCCCTCCTCATTTCTCTTCCTCCTTCTCTCTGTTCCTCCTTTTCTTCCCTCTCTTCATCTCTCTTTTTCCTTCCTTCCTTCATCCCTTCTCTTTTTTCCTCTTTCCATCGTTCCTCTTCATCCCTCTGTCCTTCCTCTTCCTTCCTCCCTTTATTCCTTCTCTTCATCCTTCCCTCCCTCTCTCTCTCCTTTTCATTCCTCTATTTCTCTCTTTCTCCATTCCTCCCTCCTTTTTTGTCTCTTCTCTTTCTTTTTCCCTTCATCCTTTCTCTTTTTCCCTCCCTCTGTCTCTCTTCTTCATCCTTCCTTTCCTCCTCCTGTTCCTTTTCTTCCTCTCTCTATTCTTCCTTCTATCTTTTCTTCACTCTGTTTCTCTTTGTCCTCTATCCCTCTCTTTGTCTTTTCTCCTTTCCTCCATCTCTCTTCTTTCTCTCTTTATTCCTCATCCTTCCTTTCTTTTCTTTCATCCTTCTCTCTATCTCTTTGTCTCTCCTACCCTTCATTCCTCTTCTTCTTTCTTTCTTGTTTTTCCTTCCCTCCATCTCTTTTCTCCTTTTTTCTGTCTCTCCCTTAGTCTCTCTCTCCCTTCCTTTCTCTATCCATCCTTCTTTTCATCTCTCTATCTCTCTCTCTCTTTCTCTCTCTTTCTCTCTCCCTTTGTCTCTTTGTCCCTTTGTTCTTTCCTTCATCCCTCCTTCTGTCCTTTCCTCTTTCTCTTTCTTCATCCTTCTCTCTTTCTCTTTTCCTCTTTTCCTTCTTCTTTCTATTTTTCTCTTCTTCTCTCTTTCTCTCTTTCTTTTCTCTCTTTTCATTTCTTTTTCTTTATCAAATATTAACAAACCTTAAAAAAGCAGAACAACATCTTTGTACTCAATGCAAGGCTGCGTTTTTATCAATTAAGAGGCTCAGTGAACACATCAAAAGAGTACACGCACCAGTCAGCAACCGTACCTGTCCGTTTTGTGCTCAGGTGTTCTCAAATGCAGGCTCTCTGCCACGTCATACCATGATCTGTCAACTGTGACCTGAAGTAAGTATTACCTGTATCATGCCAACCAGCAATGTCCCCTCCAGTTCTACAAGCCCTCACACCAAGGCCAAGTCCCACAAGAAGAGCTATATAACTGTGGAGCGTTTTCTTAAAAGGCTAATTGAGTTTCTCAAGGCTGGTGACTTTACATATTCCATGGAATCCTGTCTAGCACCCCTTGCCCCTTCTACAATTGCCAGCTATGTGTCATTCATTCGCGAAGCAGTGATACAAGGGCTTATCTCAGGCCATGGTGAAGGTAAGACAACCCTTTCTAAAAAAATTCTGTTATTTTATATATATATTCCTATTCACTCCTTGTAAAAAAATAGACATTCTCAAAGAAGAGAGCAATGATAAGACCTATCAAATGCTTGTTTTACTTTGTGGCAAGCTAGACCATATCAGTCATTTTGTACGAGCACAAGAAGCTGACCAGTTTGTCCGACATTCTCAAGTGAACCTCATGTGTGCACGTTTGTGGCACTTGGGTTAGGGTTAGGGAATCGGCCTTGTTTTAAGGCTACCCTTTGCCGGACAGGTATAAGGTGTATCCTAAACATAAATACATCCAAAGGAAGAATAATACTTAAAGTATTTGCCACAACAAACAGTTTTGTGTTTTATTAAGATGTAACAAAGTTATTGAGGTGCGAAAATGCGGAACCAAGGGAACCTGCTTGGTTCCCTGGTTCCATAGCAAAAATTTCAGACTTAGAAAAAATTTCAACATTCTCTAAGTCAAAATGATTGAAAAAAGGGAAAATTAATGTTTATTAATTAAAAAAAGGGATACAATGCTTTTGTTTGAAAAAATAAAAAAGGTTCTTGTAGAACTCAACATGCTCTATCCAATGAGCTTATTTACAAAAAGTAAAAATGATTTATAACAGAGTAATTAATTATATACATACTTTTGTATTTTAAAAAATAATAGAAAATATTTATAAAACTGATTAACAAACAAATAAAAGGATTGATAGATAGATAAATAATGAATAAATTATTGTTTAAAAGGTGTTTCATTAATATTGAATGAATGAATATACAAGGAAAAAAAAATGTTTCACAACATAAAAAAACAAAACCTTGCAAAAACAAACAATAATTAAATCAGAACAACAACTTAAAAACAAAATATAAATTCTCCCTTCTTTCTTGAACAATCATTGTTGTAGATACAGCTACAATCATTACTATAATGAAAGATTAAAATAATAATGGATCCTTTAAATTATTCCAATACTTTATAATCAAGCTTTGAGGTAATTCTTTTTCTTGATTCCAAATAGGATGATTTGCTCCTTTCCATTTGACTTGATATAAAACAACTTTGCTATCCAACTTATCATCATCATCAATTATTTGTTCCCATTTATGATCCAATATTTCTTCTACTACATCAATTATCTCTGTTGTCATTATTGCTTCATAGCAACTCCCCATGGTCCATTCTATAAAACTCTAAGTCTATAAGTCAATTGAATAAAGTGGCGTAAAGTTACGATTTTTTCAAATTTCTCATAAAAAAACATATTCAATATGTATTTACTTGACTAGGTATACACTGGTGGTTAATTGAACAGAAGAAAAATAAAAAAAAGTGTTGTTCTGGCCAACTAATAAAAGAAAGAACTGCAGATCTTGGTACAAAGAAAGAAAAGAAAAAAAACAAAAGGGAAAAAAAGAAAAGAATGAAGAGAAAGAGGAAAAGAAAAAAATAGAAAGGAACAATAAGAGAAAAAAAGCTAAAAGAAAAGTAGGAAAAGTTAAAAATAAAAAGAAAAAGAAGAAAGGAAGAAAGAAAAAGAGAAAAACATAAAAAGAGAAAGGAAAAAAAGGAAACAGAGAATGAGAAAGAAAAAGAGAGAAAAAATAAGCAAAAATGAAAATGAAAAAGAAGAAATAAGAGAAAAAAAAGAAAATGGGAAGAAAGAGAAAAAAAGAAAAAGAAGAGAACAAGAAAAAGAAAAAGAAAAAAGAAAAAAGAAAAAAGAGAAAGTGAAAAAAAAAAAAGAGAAGAGAAAGATAGAGGAAGAAAAAAAAAGAAGCAAAAAAAAGAAAGAAAAGAGAATAAGAAGAAAAAAAAGAGAAAGATAATGAAAGAAAAAGAAAAAATGAAAAAAAAAAGGGAAGAAGAGGAAAAGAAAGGAATAAAGAGAAAAAGAAGAGAAAAAAGAAAAAAGAAAAGGAAGAAAGAAAAGAGGAAGAGGAAAAGAAGAAAAGAGTGAGAAAAAAAGAAAGAAAAGAAGCAAAAAAGAATAAAGACAATGAAAAGCTTTCTCTGTCCAACTAAGTTTGCATCTAAACAAGCTCCATTCATAATAATTTACTTACCTATGCTCCAGACTATGGAGAATCGAATGCAACTGGTTTCAACCTCTGAGGACATCATGTACCCGAGAAATTAATTATTTGAGCCAAAAACGAGATAATTCACTCCCACAACAAACCTGAGGGTCAAAACCAAAAAAAACTTTCCAAACACGTCCCCAAATAACAGAGAAAAGGTACCACTCCGACGGAGCGCTGCATATATAGTTCAAAAAAAAAAGAAGTTTGTTTTTAGAAAAATACAATCAAGTTCAAACAAAACTGAGTCATGTAAGGAAAAAAGAGAAAGTGGTTCAAATTAAGGGTGTGAAAGTAGCACTCTGACGGAGCGCTAACCCCACGTGGGATTTTGAGGAAGGATGAAGAAAAAATAAAAACAACCAAGCTCAAACAGAACAGGGTCATGTAGGAAAAAAAGGGCAAATAGTACAAAATAGAAAAGTGAAAGTAGCACTCTGATGGAGCACTAACTATACAAGTGAGTTTGAGGAGGAAGAAAAAGAGAAAAGGAGGAGTAGTAAAACTAAAAATCAACTTACAGGGAGTGAAAGCAAAAGTTTTGAAGAAGGGAGCAATATCAACCATAAGTATAAACAAAAACATAAAAAAGCTAAGTCTGTAACCAAACAAGCTTTGTCTATGAAAATTTACTCACCTATGCTCTAGACTATAGAGAATCGAATACAACTGGTTTCAGCCTCTGAGGACATTGTGTACTTGAGAAATTAATTGTTTGAGTCAAAAACGAGATAATTCACTTCCACAATGAACCTGAGGGTCAAAACCAAAAAAAACTTGCCAAACACGTCCCCAAATACAAAGGAAAGGTGCTGCTCCGACGGAGCGCTGCATATACAGCTCTAAAAAAAAGAAAGAATGAAAAACTTTGTGATTATGATAAATATTTCATTTTAGACACAAAAATATAAAAAAAAAGCCAAGTCTGTAACCAAACAAGCTATGTCCATGAAAATTTACCCACCTATGCTCCAGACCATGGCAAATCGAATGCAACTGATTTCAGCCTCTGAGGACATCGTGTACCTGAGAAATTAATTATTTGAGCCAAAAACAAGATAATTCACTCCCACAACAAACCTGAGAGTCACAACAAAAAAAAACTGTTTAGACATAGTCCCAAAATAACACAGACCAGGTGCCGCTCCGCTGGAGCGCTTCATCCACTGCTTTAAAACAAAAAGAAAGAGTGAAAAACTGTATGTTTTAGATAAATATTCCAGTTTTGAAACAAAAATATAAAAAAAGCCAAGTCTGTAACCAAACAAGCTATGTCCATGAAAATTTACTCACCTATGCTCTAGACCATGGAGAATCGAATGCAACCGGTTTCAGCCTCTGAGGACATCGTGTACCTGAGAAATTAATTATTTGAGCCAAAAACGAGATCATTCACTCCCACAACAAACCTGAGGGTCAGAACCAAAAAAAACTTTCCAAACACGTCCCCAAATAACAAAGAAAAGGTGCCGCTCCGACGGAGCGCAGTATACACAGCTTAAAAAAAAAAGAAGTCTGTTTTTAGAAAAATACAATCAAGTTTAAACAAAACTGAGTCATGTAAGGAAAAAAGTGAGAGTGGTTCAAATTAAGGGTGTGAAAGTAGCGCTCCAATGGAGTGCTAACCCCGAGCAGGATTTTGAGAGAGGGTGACAAAAAATAAAAACAACCAAGTCCCAACAGAACAGGGTTGTGGGAGGAGAAAAGAGGAAGTGGTGCAAAATAAGAGAGCAAAAGCAGCGCTCCGACGGAGCGCTAACTACGTGAGTGATTTTGGGCAGGGGTGAAGAATAATAAAAAGAACCAAGTCTGAACAGAACAGGGTTGTAGAGGGAAAGAAGAGGAAGTGGTGCAAAAGAGGAGCATGAAAGCAGCGCTCCGATGGAGCACTAACTGCGCAAGAGAGTTTGGAGAGGAAAAAGCCTCACCAGGAGGTGATTGTGTTAAAAAAAAAGAACAACACAAGATATGGCCCACAATATATAAACACGCACACACCACACAAGAGAAGTCCGTATGCAGTAAAACACAAGAGTGAATAAAATAAAAGTAGTACTCACAGCACAGTATAGATCAAGTTGCAAGGCCAACCAGAGGCACAGGTAGAACAAAGGCAGTAGGTTTTTTTTGTTTTGTTGTGTTTTGAAGGTAGAGAAGAAAGGGGGTGTAGTAAAACTAAAAATCAATTACAGGGAGTGCAAAAAGGGGAAAGTGCAAGTATTGGAGAAAGGAGCAATATCAACCACTAGCGCAAAGGAAGCTGTTGAAAACAAAGTGAAAAAAAAAATGAAGAAAAATAGGGGATAATAGGGTGGAGTTGCTGTGAGTGAGTGGGTGTGTATGTGAACGTGTGTGTGTGTCTGGCAGTGTATGCTTAGCTAATGACGAAAACAAAAACCTAACGGTCAAAAAAATTAAGGTGGCTAACCATCATCCTTGGGGCATTGCTGTCCCTGAATTATGGTTCGTTGGAGGAAAAGGAAGAGCAGCCAGGGGACGGCTCCTCAAGCAGACTGAAGGAGAGGGTGACTCCTCAATCGAACCAAACATAATGAACAAGTTAAACAACACGAAGGGTAAACAACGACTGTTTGTGCATAGCTTGGTGGTAGTAGTTATGGGTTAGCAACTAGAAGTCTAGATGAAGAGGGAGGTGAAGTGAGGAAGTGAAAAAAATAAAAGAGTGAAAGATCAAAAAAAACTGATAACACCAGCTCTCCAGTGAAGCGGCACTCCTAAAGGCATGAAAAACGAGTGAAGGGCTTGAGTGAAGGGGAAAAAAAGAATAAAAGAAAAAAAAACAAAAAGGAAAAAAAAAGGATAGAAAGAGAAAAGAGGAAAAAGAAAAAAAATAAAAGGAAAAACAAGAGAAAAAAAGAGCTAAAAAGAAAAGTAGAAAAAGTTAAAAATAAAAAGAAAAAGAAAGAAAGGAAAAGAAAAAAGAGAAAAAGAGAAAAAAGAAAGGAAAAAAAGGAAACAGAGAATGAGAAAGAAAAAGAGAGAAAAAAAGAGCAATAATGAAAATGAAAAAGAAGAAATAAGAAAAAAAAAGAAAATGGGAAGAAAGAGAAAAAAAGAAAAAGAAAAGAAAAAGAAAAAGAAAAAAGAAAAAAGAAAAAAGAGAAAGTGAAAAAAAAAAGAGAAGAGGGAGATAAAGGAAGAAAAAAAAGAAGCAAAAAGAAGAAAGAAAAGAGAATAAGAAGAAAAAAAAGAGATAGATAATGAAAGAAAAAGAAAAAATGAAAAAAAAAAGAGGGAAGAAGAGGAAAAGAAAGGAATAAAGAGAAAAAGAAGAGAAAAAAGAAAAAAGAAAAGGAAGAAAGAAAAGAGGAAGAGGAAAAGAAGAAAAGAGTGAGACAAAAAGAAAAGAAGCAAAAAAGAATAAAGAAAATAAAAAGTTTTCTCTGTCCAACTAAGTTTGCATCTAAACAAGCTCCATTCATGAAAATTTACTTACCTATGCTCCAGACCATGGAGAATCGAGTGCAACCGGTTTCAGCCTCTGAGGACATCATGTACCTGAGAAATTAATTATTTGAGCCAAAAACGAGATAATTCACTCCCATAACAAACCTGAGAGTCATAACAAAAAAAAACTGTGTAGATATAGTCCCAAAATAACACAGACCAGGTGCCGCTCCGCTGGAGCGCTTCATCCACTGCTTTAAAACAAAAAGAAAGAGTGAAAAACTGTATGTTCTAGATAAATATTCCATTTTTGAGACAAAAATATAAAAAAAGCTAAGTCTGTAACCAAACAAGCTATGTCCATGAAAATTTACTCATCTATGCTCTAGACCATGAAAAACTGAATGCAACTGATTTCAGCCTCTAAGGACATTGTGTACCTGAGAAATTAATTATTTGAGCCAAAAACAAGATAATCCACTCCCATAATGAACCTGAGGGTCAAAACCAAAAAAAACTTGCCAAACACGTCCCCAAATACAAAGGAAAGATGCCGCTCCGACGGAGCGCTGCATATACAGCTCTAAAAAAAAAGAAAGAATGAAAAACTTTGTGATTATGATAAATATTTCATTTTAGACACAAAAATATAAAAAAAAGCCAAGTCTGTAACCAAACAAGCTTTGTCTATGAAAATTTACTCACCTATGCTCTAGACCATGGAGAATCGAATGCAACTGGTTTCAGCCTCTGAGGACATCATGTACCCGAGAAATTAATTATTTGAGCCAAAAACGAGATAATTCACTCTCACAACAACCCTGCGGGTCAGAACCAAAAAAACTTTCCAAACACGTCCCCAAATAACAAAGAAAAGGTGCCGCTCCGACGGAGCACTGTATACACAGCTTAAAAAAAAAGAAGTCTGTTGTTAGAAAAATACAATCAAGTTTAAACAAAACTGAGTTATATAAGGAAAAAAGAGAGAGTGGTTCAAATTAAGGGTGTGAAAGTAGCGCTCCGAC